>VMDO01003316.1:0-69449 GCA_007922755.1 Pedetes capensis
ATATTGCTTACTGATCCAGTTGTAAGGATTTCTGTTTTGTTGATATTGAGGTGCAATCCATACTGAAGGCTGTGTTCTTTGATCTTCATAAGAAAATGTTTCAAATCCTCTTCACTTTCAGCAAGCAGAGTTGTGTCATCTGCATAACACTGACTGTTAATGAGTCTTCCTCCAATCGTGATGCTGTGTTCTTCTTTATAAGTCCAGCTTTTTGGATTTTTTGCTCAGTATAGAGGTCAAAGAGGTACAGCAGAAGGATACAGCCCTGGTGCACACCTTTCTCAACTTTAAACCAGGCCATGTTTCCTTATTCTGTTCAAATGATGCCTCCTGGTGCATGTACAGATTCCTCACAAGTACAATTAAGTGCTCTGGTATTCCCCATTCTTCACAGTGTTATCCATAATTTGTTATGATCGACAGTCAAATGCCTTTGCATAGTTGATAAAACATAGATAGATATCTTTCTGGTATTCTCTGCTTTCAGCTAATATCCAACTGACATTAGCAATGATGTCCTTGGTTCTATAACCTCTTCTGAATCAGCTCAATTTCCCATCAGTTCCCTGTCTATATACAGCTGCAGTCAGTTTTGAATGATCTTTAGCAAAATTTTGCTCGTGTGTGATATTAATGATATTGTTTGACCCTCTTTCTTGGAAATAGACACAAATATGGATCTGTTCCAGTCAGCTGGCAAAGGTAGCTGTTCTTCAAATCTCTTGGTATAAATAAGTGAGCACCTCCAATGCTGCATCTGTTTGTTGAAACATCTCTATTGGTATTCCATCAATTCCTGGAGCCTTCTTTCACCAGTTCCTTCAAGGCAGTTTCCATTTGTTCTTTCAGTACCATTCGTTCCTGATCATATGTAACCTCTTGAAATGGCTGGTCATGCACCAATTCTTTTTGGTATAATGACTCTGTGTATTCCTTCTATCTTTTTTTGATGTTTCCTACATCATTTACTATTTTTCCTATAGAATCCTTCACTGTTGCCACTCAAGTCTTGAATTTTTTCTTCAATTCCTTAAGCTTGAGAAAAACAGAAGGTGTTCTTCCCTTTTGGTTTTCTATCTCCAGCTCTTTGTACATGTCATTATAATATTTGATTTTGTCTTCTCTAGCTACCCTTTGAAATCTTTTGTTTAGTTCCTTAACTTCATCATGTCTTCTGGTTAAGTGCTCAAGGTTCAAGGGCAAGTTTCAGAACCTCTTTTGACATGTGATTTGGTCTTTTCTTTTTTCCTGTCTTTTTAATAAGCTTTTGCTTTCCAATAAACATGGAAACATGGAAATAAAAATATAAATACCATTTATAGTAGCTCAAAACAAATACTAACAAAACAAGATTTATATCCTGTAAACTATACAATGCTAATGAAAGAAATAAAAAAGAATCTAAATACATAGAGAGGTATAGTATTTATGGATCAGATAATTTAACAATAGTGAAGATCTCAACTGTTTCCCCAAATGTACACAGAGGTTTAACACATGCCTATCAAAATCCCAGCAACAGTGTTTGCAAATGTAGGTGAGATAATTCTAAAATTTAAAAGATTACTCTAAAATTCATATTGAAAAAAGATACACAAATGATACTAGTTCCAAGAAATGAGAATTTATATTCACACAAAAATGTGCACATGAACATTTACAGCATCTTCATTGGTAACAACCCAAAACTATAAACAACTCAGATGTCCTTCAATAGGATAATAGGTACATCCACATCTTAGAAAATTATTCAGTCATAAAAAGAAACAACCTACAAACAACAACCTGGATGTATCTTCAGAGAATTATACCCAAAGGTTATATTCTCTTTGATCCCATCTATATTAGACTCTTGAAATGACAAAATATATCAAAGGAGAACAAATCAGTAGTTGCCAGGAATTAGAGGGCAGGGATGGGATGAAGTGTGAGAAGGCAATATGAGGGATCCTCATCGAGATGCAGATGTTCTGTATGTTAACTGTATCCATGTCAATACCCTGGTTATATTACAATCATGGTTTTTCAAGATGTTGATATTTGGGGAAAATGGGTAAAAGGATGCATTGGATCTCTGCATTATTTCTGACAACGGCACATCAATTCATAATAATCCCAAAATACATTTTTTAGTTTGTGTGTGTGTAATTATATCACTCCTCTGCTCAAAATACTCCACTGACTTTTCACCATCCCATAAAAAAAAAAAAAGTCCTCACAAAGGTCTAGCAGACTGAGTGATCTGACCTTCTTTTCTTTACCCTCTGGTCTCATTTCCTATTACTCTTTTAGCCACAGCGACATCCAGCACATTCTCATTTAGCACTTGTTCCCTCTGTGTGAAATCCTCTTGTCTACATTATCCACATAAGGAATGTAAATTAGCATAGCCATTATGGAGAGCAGTGCAGGCATTACTCAAATGTTTTTAAAACCCCATAAGATCTGGCTATCTCTCTAGTGGGTATAGATACAATGGAAAGGAAATCAGTATGTTGAAGAGACATGTGCATTCCCATGTTCATTGTAGCATTGTTTGTAATAATCATGAAACAAAATCAACTCGTGTCCCATCAATTGTTGTTGTTGTTGTTAGGTGCCGTTAAGTCGGTATCCAATTCATAGCGACCCTCAAAGGGTTTTCCAATGGCTGACTGTTTCGGGATTGCCTTGGGAGTGGATTGCCAGGCCCTTCTCCCACTTTTGTGGTGCGGGGAATTGAACTCAGGACCTCAGAGATTGCAGCACAGTGCTCTACCAACTGAGCTAAATCCCAGCCCATCCCATCAATAGATGAATGAATAAAGAAAATGGGTTATATACATTAGAATACTATTCAGCCTTAAAAAGAAAAGGAAATTCTGTCATATGCAACAACTTGGGCAAAATTGAAGGATATTATGTTAAGTGAAATAAGCCAAGCACAGAAATACATGGAGCCAGGATCCTCTCATGATCTCACTCATATGTACACTCTAAAAAAGTCAAACTCATAGAAACAAGAGATCTCTGGATCTCTTGTACAACATGGTAACTTACAGTTAATAGCAATATATTATATACTTGAAAATTGCTAAAAGATAGACTTTAAGTGTTCCCATGGCAAACAGTATGTGAAGTAATGCATATGCTAACTAGCTTGATTTGGCATCCCACAATATGTATGTATTTCAAAACACCACATGGTACACCATAAATATTGTTGTTGTTGTTAGGTGCCGTGGAGTCGGTATCCGACTCTGTGGAGTCGGTATCCGACTCATAGCGACCCTATATACAACAGGGGAAACACTATTGTTAGCACTTCTCTGCTGTTCATAGGGTTTTCAATGGCAGATTGATTTTTGAGAGTGGGTTGCCAGGTCCATCTCCCAAGCCTACAGTACCCAGTGTTCCCAGGTGGTCTCCCATCCAAGTACTAACCAGGCCCGACCCTGCTTAGTTTCCGAGATCTGGTGGGATCAGATGACACAGGGCTAAGGCTGCAGGTTCACCATAAATATATACGATGTTTATTTGTCAGTTTAAAAACTAAATAAGTCAGAAGGAAAAATAATCAGAAAAAAATTAAAATTATTTATGTGATTTGTACTCTCACTTCTTCAAGATCTTTACTCAAATGCCTTTTCAATGAGCTCCCTCAGCACCATCTATTTAAAAAGCTGCCTTCTCTACTACCCCCTATTCTTTCCTGGTTTATTCTCCTGTATAGCAAGTGTCATCATCAGAAAAGTGACATAAGTTATATATTTGTCTATTAACATTTTGTCCCCACCCCAATATATGAGCTCCAAAGATCAAAAATTATATTCTTTACTTTTACTGTGACTTTCCAGTTGCCTACCTTGTGACTTTCAACAAATATTTATAGAAGGAATAAAGAGAGGAAATAAAGATGGGTGGGAAGGAGGAAAGGAGGGATCCCTGCCACCTGCGTGATGATCTGAAAGGTAGACGAGTGATAGGAACAGGAAAATTAAAGATCACTAAGAAAACTGTGAAACCTGCAGACAATTACAACAGTAAAGTTCAACATGGAAAATGCTATAAATTGTTGGATCTTGAAACTTGAATGGCTCCCACAGTCCAAGTGTGGAAGGTTTGGTCCCCAGCCCATGGCTCTCTTGAGAGGCAGCAGAATCTTCCCAAGGTGGGCCTACTGAAGGGAAGTTAGGTCACTGGGGGTGTGCCCTTGAAGAGGACATTGGGAACCTGGCTCTTCCCTGCTCGCTCGCTCTCTCTCTCTCTCTCGCTCTCTCGCTCTCTCGCTCTCTTGCTCTCTCTCTCTCTCTGCTTTTCTGGCTGCAGTGAGGTGAGCAGCTATGCTCCACTGCTCACTCCCTGCTGTAATGTGCTGCCTTACCACAGGCACTGGGGCCAAGTGAACATGGACCAAAACCTCTGAAATCATGAACCAAAATAAACCTTTCCTTTTCTAACGTTGATTTATCTCAGTTATTTGTTATAGCAACAGGAAGCTGACTAAAACAGAAAATAACTATATACATTGTTTCCGTAGGCCCCTAGGGATTCATGTTGAAAGAAAGGTGGACCAGAAATAAACTTTTTCTTTCTCTTCTAAATGGTTTGCATTTAACAGAGAATATCAACTTATCAACTCACAAGAGCAACATGAGAAGGGCGAAAGAAAAGCTATTATTAGCATGAAATGTAGCATAGGAGAAAGTTTTAGGCCATGTGTAGAATAGTGAGAAACATATGTGAAATAAACTTACTGGGCAGAATGTTTAGAAATTGTCAGGGATAGAAATGAACAGAAGTGATACAGCCCTTCAGACGCCCTGTGATCTGACACTTCTCTGGCAGCCCCTGGGACTACTCTGCAGAGCAGCTGAGATTACCTTGATACCTCAGCTTTCTACACCCCACTATAAATACTGTGCCAGTAGAGACTTTTCACTCATCCCCTTAGCCTGTACATCCCTAGAAGTTACTGGATAATGCCTGCTAAAGCTGATGCACACATACCCAACTGTTCCACTCACAGGTATACATCCAACAGACAGTCCACCAAAAAATATGAAATGGCCAATAACTGGGAACAACCTAAATATCAAGAGAACTAAAATGTCATGTTATTAAACCAATCAAATGAAAATAAACTATTTATACCAATACCAGCAAAGAGAATGTGGAGCAAAAGAAACTAGACACACATACTGTTTAGTTCCATTTATGTAATGTTCCAAATCAGGCACAACTCAGCTGTGGTCTGACAAGCCAGAATAACGGTTCCTTTGGCAGAAAAACCAGATGGTAAATGGAAGAGGATGCAAGAGGGGCTTCTGGGTGCTGGTAATGTTCTATTTCTTGATTTAGGGGAACATATGTGTATATGCTGAACTTGCCTCTCAAACCATCCACTTCCAACTTATTATATTCCATCCACACTAGCCTTTTCTATCAATTTTAACATGGTAAGTACATTTCCATCTCAGGATCTTCACATGCCCCCATCATGGAACACAAATTCGAGTTTGACAAGACTTGCTCCTTCTTGTCCTGTATGTAGGTCTCTGTCCTCCTCAGAGAAGTCCTCCTTACCACCTGATGTAAAGAGCTCTCCTCACTCTTGTCTATCATTGCCCTCTCCCACTTCTGTCACATCTTCATAGCCCTTACCATCAGAAATCATCCGTATACAAAAGTACATATTTGTTCATTACACACACCTTCCACTAGAAAGGTTAAGCACCCTAAGCATAAGAACCTCAGCTGCCACGTTCACTGCTGCATCCTGGAACCAAGACCACCACCTGACGTGGAGTGTAGGTACATCTGTTGGATGAATGAGTGTCACCAATGTGCTATAAGATCTCTTCTTCTGTGGGGAACATCAATACTCATGCTTGGAAGGGGAAAAAACTGAGAGGAGGAGGCAAAGAGGAGATGAGACTAAAAGAGTAAAAAGTCAAGCTCAGTACTTAGCAGAACAGTCCCTGGTCCACTACCCTGAAGGAGGAGATGTCATAAAGCCTGCAAAAGCCAGTGAGTAATACTGGCATTTTTCATGCAAGTTCTAGGTATCATGCCTAAGACAAAAAGAAATCTGCCTTCAGAAAGATTCTGATCTAATATTATAGTGACATATCTCAATAGTGGAGTTACACAAGTAGGTAATTCCTGCACTTCAGTTTTCAGACAAATACTTGGAAAACTATATCACGACTCACAGCTAAGGAAATTTCCCAAGTTGTATAATTTGTTGTTGTCGTTGGTGTTGTTAGGTGTTATTAGGTGTTGTCGAGTCGGTATCCAACTCAGAGCGACCCTACTGAACAACAGGCCAAAGACGATAGTTAGTGCTTCTCTGCTATTTATAGGGTTTTCAATGGCGGATTGATTTTTGGGAGTGGGTTGCCAGGTCCTTCTCCCAAGCCTACAGCACCTGGTGTTCCCAGGTGGTCTCCCATCCAGGTACTAACCAGGCCTGACCCTGCTTAGCTTCTGAAATATGACAGGATCAGTCACCATAGTGCTATGGTTGCAGGCTTTTATAATTTAGGAACGTATAAGGGTTAGGGTTTAGCTCAGTTGGTAGAGTGCTGCTCCGTACTCTCTGAGGACCCAGATTTGATCCCCAGAACTGCAAAAACTGAAGAAGGATGTGGTAATCCACTCCTGAAGCAATCCCAGAATAATCAGCCATCAAAAACCCTAAGAGGATCACTATGAGTCCTACCGACTCAATGGCACCTAACAACAACATATATGAAAAAAATTTTCCTCAAGCTAGAATGCCTGTGCCTTATCACCCTAATTTTTTCTGAGACCATTTTGATATAAGGTAGAGAGAAGCATAATAAAGAGATGAGAAGGTAGGTGCAGGCATGAAGTGGGTGGGCTATGTTATCTGACACCTTGGGGAAACTACATGACCATGGCAAGTGGTATTCTCAGCTCTATCTCCTCACCTGTGAGCTATACCTAGCCAAGTGCCTGGAGTGAGGTAAGTAATCAGAGATGACTATTGAAGGAACATTCTTCCAACTGATAATTTTAAGATAGATTAAATGAAAAGCCAGGAGTGGTGGTACACACCTGTAATCCCAGCACTTGGGAGGCTGAGGCAGGAGAATCAGTACAAGTTCAAGGCCAGCCTGGGCTACACAGCAAGTTCTAGGACAGCCTGGGCTATACATCGAGACCCTGTCTCAAAAAAAAAAAAAAAATTAATTGATTAATTACATTAAATTAAAAAATAAAGCCTAAATGACCTAAAGAGCTAGGCTTAGGAGTATTTGAGGGGCTTTTTGTTGTTTAATACTAAGACCATTTATTCAGTATTAGTAAGCAATATGTATAATAAGCACCTGGCACAAAGCACAAAGCTCCACAGGACAGGTACACAAAAAGTACACAGGAGAAAGAGAGAAAACAAAGGTTGAGAATCTAATCAAGAATAAAACTCTAAGAGAATTATTCTATTTGTACCCCACAGATAAAAACTTAGTAATTTCTATCTTCTTTAAGGTCTTGTTCTTGCATATCTTTTCTTGAAAACTCATTATACTTCCGTTTCAGTCTTTTAAGCGAAGGTACACCTGCTCATTTTTCAGCACTTATTTTTTTATCAATTATTCTCTCTAGGATTGGTAAGTAAAGTTAGCAATTCCTCAGCTGGCTCAAATCTTTCAAATCATTTCAGATACTAAAAGCTTGCTTATGGCATCTTTCTATGAAATTCATGATCGTTTCTTTCTTACCAACTTAAACTTATTTAAATTGGAAAAGAATTATTATATGGGAAAGAATCCTATTCAACATAAAGCTCTCCCCAACATGAAAATTAAAAAAAAAAAAAAATTAAAGTTCCAGTATAAGATATCATTAACTGATCACATTTTAGAGCTGGACTAAGATCAACTAGTCCTAATTTCATCTCCGATTTTATTAATCAGTAAATTGATGGTAAATGTTAATATTTTAGGAGGAACTAGATGGTCCAAAAAGGATTGTGCCCTCATGGGTTATATCTTTCATCTAGTGGGCTGGGGTTAGACAGAAAGTGAATGAGTGAGTATAAATGAATTTATAAGAATCCTTCTAAATAATGATCATAAAGCTAGTAGTGGCAGGGCTAGGGCTAAAAGCAAGTTCTCCTCTTTTTTCCTTCCTTGATAATTTCTTGGGTGCATTCAGAAGATGTGGCTTCATTAGCAGTTCAGTTAGTTGTCAGCTGAGTAGCAATCTTACCGAAATCAGTGACTGACCTCAGTTGTGTTTTTCACTTAATTCTGCTTTTAGACACGCAAACAAAAGAAAAGAATGAAAAGTGCCGAGTGGGATGACATAAGAAAATTGCACTGTAGCCAGATCACACATAGAAAATGACAGAAAAAGGGTAGGCAGAGATGGCTCTGTGATTTTCTCCTCACTCTCTCCTGATCTAAGAGATATAAAAGGTACAAAGTTAGAATGCATTAGCTGTCAAATCAACAATATTCTATTACAGTCATAGACTTCTCTAACAAGACAGCCATTTTATAACTGCAGGCTTAATACAATCCATAACCAGGGAAGTAAGAGTGTAGAAAGGGGCAGGAACAAGGACGCAATGTGATAATGGAGACAGTATACTTACTCTTCCAGGAAGTGCTGTTGAGGTCCGATGATGGAGCCTGGCCGACAAATTCTGATCCAAGCAATGATTTCCGCATGTGTAAACCTGTAGTGTTTCATTACATAACAGGCTATCAACGTCCCTGTTCGTCCAAGTCCAGCTATAGGAGAGGGAAACAGAAGAAATGCAAAGTGCAGCAAACGTACCCACAAAAACACTGGAATTAAACCCTGCCCACAAACTCCATTGAATTTAGGTCTAATAATATCAACAGCTAATACCCACACTCGGGCCATTATTTTTAAAAATCTACATTTTCCTTTAATCAAGGAAAGGGCAAAATGAGGCTGCCCTGTGCTGGGGAGGTAAGAAAGTGATGTGATGGAAGCAACCGTGGTGGCAGCAGCCTGGCTGGAATGGAAAAGACAGAGACAGGGCCCGAGAGACAAGCTGGAGGGCTGGGGCAGGAAAGCAAGGGAGCCTGAGATGGGCCACAACTTGGCAATAAGGAGGAAGAGCTGCATTAGGAAGACATCCTGACAGAGTCACAAGGAAAGTTTAAAATGATCAATGTTAACTGGTAGTGACAATTCATCCATGAAAACAATTCAGTTACAAAAGGAAAAACAGAAAACTTAATGGCTTTGTTTTTGGCATGTTTTTGGCATCTTCTGGTTTTGACCAGTCATTTTGTTAGCTTTTCCTGTACAAATAGTAGTCTTCTCTGATTTCACCAGGACTTCAAAATACACAGTATTACAGCCAATCCGAGATGCCATGATAATGCCTAATGGTGTAATATATACCATTACTTAATTTCAACTAAGAAGTTAAACTATGACATGTCATCAATTTCTAAACCCACCCTCATTTCAGATAGTGTTAACATGTAAAAAGATATGTCTTTAAATCAGTGTTTCACAACCTTTTTGTACAGTATTGCTCCCCTAGGAGCACTTTAGATATTTTTTTCCTAATTGTCTCCCACAAAATTTTACTGTCACAGATATGCTGCATGTCTACTTAAATACTGCGTGTAAATCTGTGCTTTATTCAGAAAAAGAAAAAGGAAGTTGCTCCCTCAAAAAACAATTTTGCCCTCTTGATGTTAATATGGCTTCAGCTGAGAATATACATCAAAAATGAAAGTGACCTCATATCCATAGATGCCTAGCATTCCCTTCCCATTAATCTTTTCTTTTTAAAAAGCATATATACACTGCCTTATCAGACAAGTAGTGTGTCGTATTTTCATCTGAAGCACCTTTTGCCCCAGATCAAACATCTATAAAAGAGCAAAGTTTAACTATGGTCTCAGTGAAGCTCTTCCATTAATATTAAGAAGTAAGAGTAATGTGCCTTTCCCTTTCACATGAAGCCTGTAATTGTTAAATCCCCAGATACCTGAGAAGCCTACAGGGAACACTGTAGACAAAACCCAGCCAAGCGTCCTGGAGCAGATGCCAGGGGCATCTGGTTCCCACGATCCCCAACCTGGGCCTCTGCCTGGACAGCAGCAGCCTCCTTGATGGAGACACTCATTTCCCCTCCTTGTGCCCTCAGTCAGGCTTTTAGTCCTACTCACAACCAAAAAGGTGGTGCAGAGAATTTTCACATTTTTCTGAAACTGAAGTTGCTTCCCTTTTTAAAAAGAGTCTATAATTTAGGTCTATAAAAAGAACCTACTTAGCACTCAACAGTTAGGAGCTCTTACAAGTGAACAGAATAGGAACACTTCACTAAGTTTCTACAAAAACTTTAACAAAAAATTTAAAGCATTTATAATTAAAGGGGTCCCTGGCACAGCATGACAAGAGGTTGAAAGTGTTCTATTTAGACCAAGTCAAACTCCAATTGCTTTGTAGTTCTGGCCATTTTCTGAAATCCCTATGGAACATCAATAATCACGTACTGAAATATCACCATACTGCTGCAGTTTTAGGTTATCATGTGTGCTAGAAAACTTCAAGAATTTATAGTCCTTGCTTTTATCAGCCACAAAGTGGAGTGCAGGTATTGCCTCATGATAAGGTTTCACACATCCACAGCAAAATAGTGTCTCAGTTGTCTCTGAGTACATTATATGTTGAAGCATGATATTGTTGTTCTCTTTCCAGCAGCTACCAAAGTTCATGTGACACAGGATAAGATTCCCTCTCCTTCTTCGTTTTAGTTCAGTTAAAATACTAAGTGCGACTTGAATTCCCAGAAAATTAAGATGACTTAATTAGGGCAGATGTCAAAATAATTAACAGGCCTACAGTAGATAAGTATGCAATTAAAGCAATACAGCTGTAATTAAACTGAAGGTGTAATCCTTATAAAAGAATCCGACATGTGTGTACAAGTAGAAGAAAATGAAATAACACTCTCCAAAAGATGTTACCACATATAAATATGACCTTCCTAGCCAAGAATTCACCTCCATGCTAAAGGTTCTGAAATCAAAAATATAAAATATAAAATAAATACATATATTTCTTAAAAGGCAAATACAGGTACAAGATATACACAGAATAACTATAACGATAATGTTTAACACCAGAGTTTTATTTTCACAACATTCCTTAGGTGAGGAACACTATCAAAAAAGATACCAAATCTTAGTGAAAACTTTCCATTCCTTTTCCCTTGAATTTGTCTATTCAAGATATGGATCATTAATCCACAGATAAACTATATAACCTGGTAGTCATAAACTAATTGAGTAGGAAAAAGGGTAAATTAATCTCCCAAGAAGAATTCGAATATTTTTATGAACACAAAACTAAACTTTGAAAGAGAAAGTATACTATCTCCCACTAAACCTGGCTACTGCTACATCCCATTAGCTCTCAAGTTCTACTGATGCTTGAAATATCTAAAATGAAGGTATTTTCTTAAGTCTGGGTGATCTTTAACAAAATGGGGTGGAGAGCCAAACTTAGGGTGTAAATGAAACATACCCAGGACAAGCCAACCATCTGCCACCACGGTGCAAAACAAAAACAGTGCTTGTGAGTGAATGAGCAAGGAACGCCCTCTTAACAATCCACCACCCACAGGCCCCCAGGGGGAGGATGTCCTGCAAATCCCGGTCCTGCTGCCTGCAAACGGGGTGTGTGTGTGTGTGTGTGTGTGCCCGGTCCTGCTGCCTGCAAACGGGGTGTGTGTGTGTGTGTGTGTGTGTGTGTGTGTGTGTGTGTGTGTGTGTGTGCGCGCGCGCGCGCGCGCGCAGTTCTGCATCAATGGTGGATGAAGCCTGACATCAGGAGCCCCCAGGCTAAATCCACGTGCTGTTCATTTCCATGTCTCCTCGTCTCTGGGAAAACGCAGCTTCCCATTGCTCCTCACATGTTCAGCAAAGTACCTCCACCTACTCAAATCTTAAACATAGAAACTAGGGCCTACAAAATGGTATTTTAATTTCTGTCAGAACCAAAGCCACACTCGTCTGAATAAGGTGGTTACAGCAGCACTAGGCACACGAAAAGAACAGTACCATCCCCAACACCTACTAGCCAATTAGCATAAAACGGGACAAAAACCGGTTTGCAAACGCAAAACAACGAGAACAGCACCACCCAGCGGCATCATGAAGAGCTGCATCTGAGGAACTACAGCCTCTGTCCTACAGTGGACAATAACACCCCAGTAAAACATCTTCGCCGGTCGTGGTGGCGCATGCCGGTAATCAACTTGCTGCGGAGGATGAGGCAGGAGCATCGCGAGTTCGAGGACAGCCTGGGCAACACTTTTGCCGGTTGTGGTGGCGCGTGCCGGTGAACATGGAGGCTGAGGCAGGAGGATCACGAGTTTGAGGCCAGCTTGGGCTACACGTTTTAAAGGGCTGGGATTTAGCTCAAGTGGGTAGAGCGCTGTGCTGCAGTCTCTGAGGCCCCGAGTTCAATTCCCAGCACCACAAAAGTGGGAGAAGGATGTGGCAATCCACTCCCAAGGCAATCCCGAAGCACTCAGCCATTGAAAACCCTATGAGGGTCGCTATGAGTCGGATACCGACTCGATGGCACCTAACAACAACAACAACAACAAAACATCTTCCACCAGACTGGAAAATCTAAAGAGGAATTTGAGCTCCTCTGAATCTAACAGCTAATCTTAAATGCTGTTTATATTTTCTGAGTACCTAACAAGGGTTACCAGATAAAATATAGAATGTACAGCCCGTGTGTCTGCAGCCGTACCACCCTGGAGTCAGAAACCGTCAGATCTCTGAAGCTAAACTGGGCTGGGTCTGGTCAGTCCTTGGATGGAAGATTGCCTGGGAATACAGGGTGATGTAGGCTTGGGAGAAGGACCTGGCAGCCACTCCCGAAACATCAGTCATCAAAAACCCTATGAATAGCAGAGAAGAACTGATGGTGCCGGGGATGGCACAGTGCTGGAGAGTGTTTCATTCTATTGTAAATAGGGTCATTATGAGTTGGAGGTGACTCATCAGCACCTAACAATATCCCCTGTGGTATGTGGGACATACTTATACTAAGAAAAAAGTGCTCTTCATTTATGTGACACTCACATTTAACTGGGCATTCTGTATATTTGTTAAATCTGACAACCCTATACTTCCTGTACTCTGAACAACCCCTGCCCTAAGTATCCGACTTGAGACCTGAGATTCACTTACACAGTCCTTCTGTTTACTGTATGAAGCAGCCCCATATCATGGGCAAGTCAGCCAGCCGATTACCTCTGGTAAGGGGCAAGGAAGACACTTGCTTCCATGAGGCAAAAGATTAGTAGGGGAGGGAGGCACAGAGTGCAGAATGGGGTCCATATGCCTGGATCATGAAATGGAAGTACCAAATATCAGATGGGGGCAAGAGGATGGAGAGGGATGAGCAATTCTATTAAAGAAAAGGAGGAAGGGGAACTCCTGACACTTTGACCTTTCTAAAGGTGTTCATTCCAGCCTGAGGAGACTGCTGCCATCACTTCTCCACTGTGAAGCATGGTGTTAGTGAGCTTGGGCTTGGAAAGGCTAAGGCTAGAAAAACTGCCTTATCAAGAAGGCCACGCCCCCACAAATCTTCCAGACTCAAGCAATCCTTTCTTTTTGAAAGGGTTATTAAAATGAGTTCATGTTCCAGTTTTCTGATACCAAACAGTTCATTGTTTTCTAAGACTCTAGCTGATGTGTTTTCCATTGTTTTCTGGGTTTACTCGGCCCCTTCCATGAGCAAAGTGATTCCTGAGGCCTCACACACTTACCTTTGCAGTGAACTGCGATTGCCCCTTCAGTGTTCTCGCAGATATTCAGGAACCTTCGCACAATGTTGTCGCTGGGGGTGCTCCCATCTATGAAGAAGAGGTCATAGTGCTCGAAGCCAGCGTCTGTGAAGCGCTTTGCCTCATAGATCTTTTTGTTCAATCTCACGATTGCAGTCACATTATGCTTTTTGAAATAAGGAAAATAGGCTTCAGGGGCATGAAGAGGGTAACCTACGGGGGAAAGGAGCCATAAGCAAAAGGCATGCATTTCATCTTACATAATCCAGAAGCACAAAGCTCTCAATAATAAAGGGCACAAATCTCAACAGAGCTTAGAGGGAAGCATGTGTCATGAGAATGTGAAAGCAGCAGAATGTGTATCTATAAACACCAGAGGCTAAAACAAAAACCTTCTCTATGTATTGGAAACAGCTATTAAAGTTCAAAACCTCAGCTTCGAGGACTCAAATCCTGGGAGCATATTCCTCCAGCTCCCACGCAAAGGCTTTACTGAAGTACTCAGTGCACTGTAGACTGGGGATGATTTTTGGTGATTTTAGTTCCCCTGAGGATTATTCTTCATTTAACACATTTTTATCTACAGTTAGATCTTTTTTGCCATAGGTATAATTTGAACCTAAAGCATAATTTCCTGTACCTACAGTGTACAAGTCACAATTGTATATCATTTCTCTTTTTGTTCTCAAAATAACCTGTTAAGAATGGTTAATCTCATTTAACAGATTGAGAAACTAAAACAGGGGAGTACTTGGGAGATGTTGGGCAAAGGATGCAAAAATTCCACTAGACAGGAGGAGTAAGTCCAAAAGATCCATTGTACAACATGGTGACTATAATTAACTATAATGCACTTGCAAGTCACTAAAAGTAGATTTTAAGTGTTCTCACTACAAAAACTAAAGGTTAAATTTGACTTAGCCAGCCCATGATGTACATTACACACAGTTTAAAACATCACATCGTATTCCATAAATGGGTAATTTTGTCAGTTTAAAAATATTAACAATGTCTAATTTTAGAAAGAAACTTAAAAGAGTAACTTTTGATGAGTGTCTTTTTGGGGAGAGGCAGGGGAGACAACCTCCAAATGCTCAGGCATGTCTACCACCATGTGAGCATTCCTAGGAGCTACAGAGGCATCTGGGTTACAGTTTTGGCCAATCAGCCAAGGTAACCAGTGGGGGCTCTGGCCTCTGCAAACCTTGCTGAGTGGCCCCAAGGGTTAAGAAGATGAATTTCTCAGCACACTGATAACCACATCTGTAACCCATTCAGGGTTCACCAATTCATGGCAGACCAGGTGAGTGAAATGACCTCAGCAGGAATTCACTCATGATGGTGGCTCCCAGCATGGCAGCACCAGCAGGCTGGCTCCTCCTCAGTCCTCCTAAGTCTACTTTTGATCTTTCTGTCCCTCCAGCCTCTATTATTCTCCACAACATTCTGGATTCTTCATTGTTGTGTATTTTTACTTTTTAGCCTTCTTTGTAACAAACTCCTTGTATTAAATTCCCTCTGTTTGGAAATATCTAGTGTGGTCCCTACTTTTCTACATGGATCCTGTAAATACATCATCTCCTCTGGATAAAGCTCATTTTCTAAGCCTACTTCTCCGTCCTTCTCTTGGAGCCTGTGAACTACCCAACATATTCCAATAAATGCCTTTCAGTTTAATTCATCAGAGTTAATTCTATTGGCTGCAACCAAGAGCCCTGGTACACTTGGCCAAGGTCACATGCAAGATGAGGCAGAATTGGAAGGGAAGCCTAACTAAGCCCAACCCAGATACATGATTTTTATAGGCCATGCTGCTTTTGAACAAACACGTAATACAGAGCTTACTTAACATCTTATGTATAGAAACAGCAATTTACACACACATGAAGAGAAAACACATGTTCTTCTACTTGCAAAAATCAAACTTGTTTTCCTAGTTGCTTTATTTGCTCAAATTATTTCCCAACAATAGATTTATAGCCTAAAGGACAAAAGGACATGATTGCTATGAGAAAAAAAAGAGCTTCTCTATGATGTGAGGAACAAGAAGAAGAACTGCAAAGCCATGGGAAGCCTTCCCTGGGTATGGCAGCCAACAAGAGCCTCTGCCTTTGGGTTTCTGATATCCTGGTCCTCCATGAAGGCAGATGCTAGGTTTAATGCCTCTCTCCTTACCACTGAGGCCATAAGAACCTCTCTTTTATTTTCTTTTTGTCTTTTTTTTTTCTGGTACTAGGGGCCTAAATCCAGGACTTTGTGCAGACTTTGCAAGTGCTCTACCACTGAAATGCACCCCCAGACCAGTTTTTATTTTATCCTGCTACAAGGCCTTGCTAAGTTACACAGGCTGTCTCTGGCCTTGAACCTGCAATCCTCCTGTCTCCACCTCCCAAGTCGGTGGGATTACAGGCGTGCACCATCACACCCAGAAGAACTTCTCTTTCCATATATAAATTTCCATCAACAGTGAATGGAGGTTTTAGCTAATACATCTAAATGAACTATTAAGATAAAGAATGGACATCTTTTGAGAAAAGAAACTGGATATACTTGTAAAAACATGGCAATGGGACATTGAGATAATAATAACAATAATCACACCTAACATTTATTGATCACTTACTAGGCACTACACTAAGGCCTTCATGTGAATTATCTCATTACACCTCACAATTACTCAATAACAAATGCCTGGAAAGCTGCACACACAGCTAGCAAAAGGTAGAGCTAGTATATCAACCCTGGAAGTCAGATTGCAACTCCTAAGCCAGAGCTGATCTCAGATAAGACTCAAATAAGCCTCCAAATAAGACAACACAGTATGAATATTAGGAGCTATGCTCCCTAGAGTTGACGAGTGGGTTTTTAAACAATTCTTAAAACTGTTCCAAGATAATACCAAACAATCAAACTATCCTATGGCCTCTCCACAAGTATTTTTGGGTGTTATCAATGTATTTGGGTACTTTTATGGGGGACTAGTTTTAGCAATGGGTACTGCTCCCTGGAAGTCCTCTACACTACCCAGAACTGAGCATCATTCATCCCACCCTTACTCCATGTGGCCACTAGATGGCGCCCAGGCATCAGCGAGGCTCAGGCACAACTCTGGCATCATGCTGACCAAACACAGAAACAATTTCGGAACAAAAAGAGATTTTTTTCAAAAGACTAGTCCATCTACTCATTACTAAAAGCTGCATAAAGGGCAGGTAAGTGTAGGAAGATATAATATGTTGATTAGGCTCATTAATGATAAAAATGTAATCATGTCTGCTAATAAGTGTCTGTTATGAGCCCAACACTGTCAAGGATCTTCATATAACATCTCTAATCCTCACAAGATGGCTGAGATGTGCATCATATTTCCCCCACTGGGATACCTTGTGGAGCTCACTGAAGGTCCCATAGCCAATAAAGGATGGAGGAGCCAGGCTTCATTCTGCCCACCAAGCTTCTCTCACTGAATGAGCAGGATGATGCTTCAAAGTGCTAGAATTCTGTCTCAAGCTACTCCCCTCACCCTCTGTGGTAGTGCGCGCACACGTGCGTGTGTGCTTAAACAGAGATAAGGATAACATTGCCACTTAAAGAATTTTTTTTGAAAATCTGAAAATCTCTTTCATTCTATAGTTATTCATTTATCAATTAAAAATTCTTAAACACACAAAAACTAGGGCTCCTCTCTCCCCACAGTCACAACACTGAATCACACTGGCTAAATGAATCTCCTCCTTGCTAGCTGCTGACACAAGCACACTCTTAAGATTCTTATAATGCAGCTGGATGCGGTGGCGCACACCTGTCATCCCAGCAACTTGGGAGGTGGAGGCAGCAGGATCACAAGTTCCAGACCAGAGGCAGTCTGTGTAATACAGCGAGACCCTGTCTCAAAAAGTAAAAAAAAAAAAGGGGGGGGGGGCGCTGAGGGTGCAGCTCAGTGGTCCAGCACTTGCAAAGCATGCAATTGGGAGGCTCTGGATTCAACCCCTAGTACCACACACAAAAAAAAAAAAAAAAAAAAAGAAAGAAAGAAAGAAAGAAAAAAGAAAAGACTCTTATAATGCATTCTGCCCAGATCCCAAGATTTTAGGCTTCCTCTTGCTACATCATGTTGTTATTATTGTTGTTAGGTGCCGTCAAGTCATAGCAACCCTATGTACAACAGACAAAACACTATTGTTGTGCTTCTCTGCTATTCATAGGGTTTCCAAGGCTGATTGTTTTTTAGGAGAAGGTTGCCAGGTCCTTCTCCCAAGCCTACAGCACCTGATGTTCCCAGGTGGTCTCCTATCCAAGTACTAACAAGGCCTGCTTACCTTCTGAGATCTGAAGGGACTGGACACCACAGTGGTATAGCTGCAGGCTCCTACATCATAGCAACAACTATTTGGTTGTTAATTCCTTTAAAATTTCAAGCACCCTGCTAACAAACCCTCAAAATGACTTTCATCTTCCTCAGGAACCACAGGGTTTCTCAAATTTATTTTTAAAAATCAAAATCTCACTGTAATTGGACCAAATTTATTAATTCCAGTACAAAATTATTTTAAATTTCAAAAAGCGTTAACTGCCAGAGGCCTCATAGGTGTCTCAGGCAGGACCCCACCACTGGCTACTGGTTAGTGGAATCTCCACCTTCTCCAGTCCAGGCATGAACTTTCCAAGTTTAGCTGTTTTGTTTTGTTTTTTCCTTAATCCAGGGATGGTCACACTCTGGGATGTTGACTTATGTCTATCAAACTCCAATAAACTCACTTACTGTAAAAAGTAAATAAATAAGAGTAAAATTAAAAAATTAAAAAGTATTAACTTAAAGCTCTTTATAAAAACTATGATGAAACTTCTGTGAATACCAGATCTACAAATGAGAATTCCAGTAAAATATCAAAATTTTATCAATGGTAGAATTAATTGAAATTGCTCTAGACATCATAAGAGCCAAGAAATATTATACAAGCATCACTTTCAGACCTTTATTCTCAATATGAGAGGGCACAGTATATGCATAGGAAAAGAGATGTATATAGAGTGATGTCTTAACAGTAGTTAGTTCTCTCATATAATTTTAAAGAGTTTTATTCTTTATCTGTATGCTTAACAACAAGTTTTCTATAGTGAGCATGTATATTTTCTATAAAAATAAAGAGAACAGAATTTGGAATCAAATAGACCTGTTTGAGACTAAACACTGCCTTATAGTGGCTACATGAACCTGGTCAATAGGTAATCCTTCCAAGTCTCCTTTTCTTTCATAAAATAACCACCACATCCAGAAGGTGGATCATTAACTAGATGATGGGTATAGAAGAGGTTTACTAGCACCACTCCTGGCATATAGGGGCTGGGATTTAACTCAGTTGGTAGAATGCCGCTCTACAGTCTCTGAGGTCCCAAGTTCAATTCCCAGCACCACAAAAACGGGAGAAGGATGTGGCAATCCCAAAATAATCAGCCATTGAAAACCCTATAAGGGTCGCTATGAGTCAGACACCACTCCACAGCACCTAACAACAACAACAACCTGGCATATAAGCAAATGTGGCATAATTATTACCCCATATTGCATTATAGGACCAAAAAGATTGTTTTAAGATTTTTACAAATAAGAATAATGATACTAAATCCCCAACAACAAAAATTAAACAAAATATACACATCCTTTTATTGAGTGATTCTTTTTCTAAGAATTTAGAGAACAAACTCAGAATCACAAAAAGATGTATGACTATGTATGCCAACCACAGTTTTTTAATGATAAAAACTGTAAACAACTATATCCCATTCAAAAATCAATTAACAAAATTATAACAGAGCCATGAAGTAAGACAATATACAATGCGGTCATGGAAAATGCTAACATGGATCAACATTTATTGCCAAGGACAGAAGTCTGTGATATGTTAAGTTAAAAGAGCTCAGTGAAAAGAGCTAGGTATGAGACAGTAATTATACCATTTTTGTAAAATATAGATATATTTTATAGATGTGTATGAATACATAGATACACACAATGCATGTATACACTGAGACAGTTAAGACATGAATAAGTAAAACCAAAAGAACAGAAGCAGATGGAAGAAATAAAAAGCACCAATAATTCTATCTTCACCTAGTAAAACTAGTAAACTTGGGTAGAATTATAGGTCACTTTTATGCTTTTTTTATTAGTTCATCTGACAAATGCTGGTGAGGATGTGGGAAAAAAGGAATCCCTTTACATTGTTGGTGGGACTGTAAAGTAGTACAGACATTATGGAAATCACTATGGAAGGCCCTCAGAAAACTAAAATTAGAACTGCCATACAATCCAGCTATACCACTCTTGGGTGTATACCCAAAGAAAGATTAGTCATCATACCACAAGGACACCTGCACTTCCATATTTAGTGCAGCACTCTTCACAACTGCAAGAATATAGAATCAACCCAGATGTCCATCAATAGATGATTGGATTAAATAATGTGATATATATTACCTCACCTGCATTTTCTTCCCTCTTTTAAAACCAGTGTATATTAGTGCTATAAAAATAATTTTAAATGATCCTTTACATCTCATGTCTGAAAGAACACTTGGTAAAATGTACAAATCCCAAATGGTGAAATTCTTCCAACTTTGTAAATGAATACGAAATAACAAAGCCACTACTAAAATAATACACTGCAAAGATTTCTTGGGCCAGGGTCAGACAATTTTGCTCAGAAGATAGGTTTAATCAATCTTGTCTTGAAAGACCAACCGTCAGAAAGCAGTTTCCCTAATCACTCCACAGGTTATTCCTAACAACCCAACATGATGGAGGTTAATTAATCAATGTCCAGAGCAAAAACAGCTTCATTAGCGAACTCATGACTGAGAAGATCTAATTCTGGCTTCTCTGTAGATGTTTCGTGTTTGTTAGCTTAACTCTGTAGCCCTGGATTGCCTGTTCACAAGTAGGGGGAAAGGATGATTCAAGCAGAATTCCCAGCTAGGTAGGTCAAAGAGCTGAAATGATAAGCATATTTTGTGGAAACTCAAATCATAAAATCTAGATGTATGAGTAACAATATACAATGAAACTAGATTTTAGAAATGATGATGGTGATGAAAAAAGAACAAATCTAGACAAATACAGGAATTTCAAATTAGATTCCCTCACAAAACTGTCATTCTACCTGTATGACCAGATAGAGAACAAAATAAGAGCTATTATGTTTGTGAATAATATTTTTTCAATTTTATGTACTTCTCCCATAAATTAATCTTAAGCCATTGATGTTTATTGTTACTTATTATCTAGGTAATGTTTACAGATGAAAAAATGAATAGTAAATAGGTATTAATGGGAAAACTCACACAGCTGATCATGTTTCAGTCAAGAAACAGGAAACATTTCTGTTTTGCTTTTTTGTTTTCCTGACTATGTATGTCCATGGATATATACATGCTGCAAAGAAGTACTGTCAGTTGGAAAATTGCTGGTTGTCACAACAGAATTAAATATATCAATGTTACAGCAATGTTTAGGGGCCAGGCTCTGGGTTGGAAAACCAGTTCTATCTATTACTCTGTGACCTTGGGCAAATGCTCTGCAAATAAGCCTCAATTTCTTCCTCTATAAAATGGAGATAACAGTAGCAACACTTCAGGGTTATATGAACATTAACTGAGATAATGCTTTTACTAACTAGTAACTACCACATAGTAAGTGCTCCATAAATAATACTTACTGTCATCATCACTACCATCACTGTTCAATGTGGCATTCCCCAAAGAATATCCTGGTGTGTAGCACTCTACAGCCACATAAATCTCAGAACCACCAACAAAATTCAGAAATTTGCTCATTGGTTTGACCAGATTCTTCTTCAATTACATTCAGAGAAAGTGAACATCCTCTATACAGCAAAACTTGCTGGTTTTAAAACAGTGATTATAGCTCCACCTACTGAGAGTCTAACATTTAGTTAAAACTATTCAATTATTTCAAATATAAATAAATATTCTTTGGAGAACATTACCAAAGGAAAGGATTGTCTAAGGAATTTAAGATAACAAAATAAATGTTTAGATGGCAAAGGGGGAGAAAACCTACCATTTTCAATTTTGCTTTTAGGATGTGGTCCACTAAATGCTAAAAATTTTCCTGGAACAATCCAGTTGAAGTCACCATTTTCAACTCGCTGGCAGAATTTTGTGAAAAAAGAGAAAAAAGATATTTTACAATTTTTATACAATTTAGGAAATCCTTACAAATAAAACTGTTTTTCACATTATTAGTACTAAACTAATTGGACATAAATGAAGACAAAGTAATATAGTTTAAAAACATGCATCTGACTCCCAAAATGCTATTTATATATTCAACTCCAGAAAATTTTCTATTTGACTATGAAAAGTTTAGACTCTATGAAAAATTAGTTTATTTAAGGTAAAGGTAATTTGCTTAAAACAAATTTATACCCCAGCCACTTCTCAATGAAATTAATTGAAATCAAATGTTGTTAGCCCTGCACAGTGGCACATGTTTGTAATCCCAGTGACTCAGGAGGCAGAGGCAAGAGGATCACAAGTTTGACACCAGAGGCAGTCTGCATAATTAGTGAGACCCGGTCTCAAAAAGTTAAAAAAAAAAAAAAAAGTGGGCTGGTTGTGCAGCTTAGTGGTTCAGCACTTGCAAAGCATGCAAGTGCAAGGCCTTGGATTCAACCCCCCCATCATAAAAAAAAAAAGTTTATTGCAGCAATAAATAAAAGAAGGCAAGAAAAAATGGGAACAAACAAACAATGGAAAAAACTATAAATATCAAGTTCACGATGAATATATCTCCAATTTTTCTTTTTTTCTTTTTAATAGGGTGATATCTGTTATCATTGTGGATTTGAAGACTGGGAAACCACAAAAAAGAGGAAGGTCCATCACAAACCAGAGTCAGCCAAGGATTCCTGTAGGGGCTTCAAATCCTAACTAATCACCATGCAGGAAAACTGATCTTTCAACTAGTTTTTTATGGGAAACCTATCTTTTAAATGCTCACTATCTTAAAATAAGTTTTTAAATACTATAAGACCAAATAAAACAAAAATGTGGGCTGTTCTGTTGTCTTTTGTTTTTAGTTTATGTTTGTTGTCTCTTTTTTGTTTCTTGTTTTTTGTAGTACTGGGGGTTGAACCCAGGGCCTTGCACATACTTTTCTCTACCTATAAGTTGCACCCTCAGCCCATTTATTTTTATTATTATTTTTAAATTTTGAGTCAGGGTCTCACTGAATTACACAGACTGCCTCTGACCTCAAACTTGCTGTCCACCTGCCTCAGTCTCCCAAGTCACTGGGATTATAGGCATCCACCACCATGCCAGGCTTAAATGTGGGCTGATTTTGAACAGCAGTCGTCAGCCTCTCATTTATATACTCTAAGGGATCCTCAAAAAAGGCTTAAAGACCAAGAAAGGGACCAAGCACCTTCCCACAACTCCATCATCTCCATTTTCTTCCTACTCCTATGTGCCTTTGAATCCATGGGACACCGGGGCAGGGCTTAAGTTACCTAAGATTTTGTAGGTAATTGAGAAATATCTGTGCAAAGCATCACAAAATATACAAATTGTTTCTTCACTTATGCTTCTCCACCCCAACCCCAGCCCTGGGCCCCTAGTTTCCACCCTCAGGGGAAAGAAGCAACCAGTTCTCCTCATGGGGTCACCTATGGCCATCCATGTGAAAGGCTCTTTTCTCCACTCTATGGTGAGGGCCTCAATGGAAGGAATCTGAGCCAAACATACACTCTGCTGTAAGAACTCGATAAATATTTGCTAAATAAATTACAATAATATCATCAAGGAAATCCAAACTCACTACTTTACTTTTATATTACCCATTACTATTTCCATGAAAATCAAAACTTGACCAAACAATTTTCATTTTTAAAACCAGGTGTATCTTTCTAATCATAAAAAGCTGTAAATGAAATTTTACTTGACACTTTATAAATGTCTTCATTGCATTTATGTAATTGTAATAAACATAATATCTCCATAAGGCCCTAACTAAATTCTTAGAGATACAATGAATATTAACAGTGCACATGAGTAGCTAGCTTGTGCCGATTTGAATATTCAAATACACAGCTCTTTATGGCAATTAAACAATTTCTTGTTTAAATAAAACAGTCTCAAATTAATAAGCCAATATCTTTCTTGAGTAATGATTAGGCTTAATACACTATTTACAAATTGAACAATAAGAGTAATACTTTAATTATCAAAAGACTAAAACCAAGTTTGTCTGTCTGTCTGTCTGTCTGTCTGTCTTTCTTTCTTTCTTTCTTTCTTTCTTTCTTCTTTTAAGATAGGGTCTCGCTTTGTAAACCACCTGGCCTTGAACTTGCATGGATCTTCCTGCCTCAGCCTCCTGAGTGCTGTGATTATAGCAGTGAGTCACCATGCCTGGCTTCTAAAACCAATTCTTTATGAACAGTGGAAGAAAGCAAGTTTCTATGTTTACTATTTCTAAATCCTTGACCACCAACAAGGTTAGTTAGATAAATCTATCTATTTATTTTGGTTATAGACATGTTTGGTTAAATAGTAACCTTTTTTTATTTTTATTTTATTTTTTTTTTTTTTTGAGTCAGGGCCTGGCTAAGTTACACAAGTTGCCTCTCTGGCCTCAAACTTGGAATTCTCCTGCCTCTGCCTCCAGTGTCGCTGGAATTACAGGCATGTGCCACTGAACAAGTAGTAACCTTTTATAATTAATCATATGGAAGAGAGGCTGTGGTCTCAGTAAGATGCATTCACTCACAGAATGAAAAGAATATGTTTACAAATCCTCTTGCCCCAGAAGGTAATGTTAGATAATACTGGCCTATATTTAACAGCCTGGATAAGGTTGATGGAATAAACAAAGACATTTATGTCTTAGATTAAAATCTGAAAAAAAATTAGCAAGAAAGTTAAAACTTTTAACTGAACTCATACATAAACTCACTTAGGTAATCTGAAATTTATATTTGTTGTCTTCTTTCACAGTGATTTATATAAATGTTAATATGTGTCAATGATAGAATATTTAAAATGAGACAAGTTGGTTTTTCTAATTAAACAGATACATTTCAAAGATTCAAGATCAGACAGAAACTTAAGGTACTTTCCAGCCCTACCACATTTTTGTAAAGAAACATCTCAGTGAGTATGAGGTCAGAATATGATTTCGCCTCTTCTGTTAAAGAGCCTACCACCTACCAACTACTGCTTAGAGCAACTATAGAAGTTTTTCACTACAAGAAAACTCCCAAACAAACATCTAAATTCCTGACACTGATATGTTTGGTTGGTAGGTGCCATCGAGTCAGTATCCAACTCATAGTGACCCTACATACAACAGACAAAACACTATTGTCAGTGCTTCTCCGCTATTCACAGGGTTTTCAATGGTGGATTGATTTTTGGGAATGGGTTGCCGGGTCCTTCTCCCAAGCCTACGGTATCTAGTGTTACCAGGCGGTCTCCCATCCAAGTACTAACCAGGCCTGCCCTGCTGAGCTTCCAAGATCTGACAGATCTGACACCACAGTGGTATGGCTACAGGAACTGATATGTTTAGGTGCTATTATTCACATTACCATAGGATTCTTCTGTCCACAGATGATTGGAGTTCTCTTCAAAGCTAACTCTCCTGGTGCACTTAAAATGTAATTTGACTAGAAAAGCATGAATATCTCTAACTTCTAAGAAATATATTTGTGCTTCTCTTATAGTGGTAACAAATATATTTTCCAAGCCAAACACTGAAAAATATTTGGCCTTTTTACCATTGTAATAAACCAACAGTAAGATAGAAAAGAAAGTCCTTAAGGTTGACAATTAAGAGACTGATTCCTTCTAGCCCTGTGTTCTCTTGGACAACATGAATAAACAACTTTGAAGCACAATTAAATATTCACTCAAAGGTTTGCTGAGTTTTTATTATAGACCAAGGACTCTAACTTGGTGCCATATATCAAATAGTAAAATGCATTTTCTGCACTTTTAAGGGATTTGAAGACACTCAGAAATGACAAATAGCAGTAATAATAATAGTAGCAAATATATATTGACCCCTCTGTGTGAGGTACTATCCTACTCCATGTAGCTCATGTAATCCTTGCAACAACCCTATGAGACAGGTGGTGTTAACATCTCCATTTATCCATTAAAGAAAAAGTTGCACTAAACTTTGGTAAACGCCATCAGAAGTATAAACAAGTATAACAGTAGCACAAAGACTTTTTTTAATTAAGAAGATAGAATTACAATATCCTTTTTAAAATTCATTTTCAAAGTACATTCTTTATGTTTTCCTAACTTCTAAAATAATCAGTATTGGTAGTATAGCTATATTACATAAATGCAAATATGCTGTAAAATGGGCATGTTATGAGCTTAAAGCAAAGTAAATATTTGAATTGTTTGGTTTAAATTAAGTTTCCATGCCCTTTAGCTTTGAATAATAATCAAACTCTAAATTATTAATCTGGATGTGCTTTTGAGCGAGACAGTGTGGTAGAGGGAAAGAGGAGTGCCCTGGTCGGTGACTGCTTCACTTCTGTAGCAACAGCTGGGGGAAGGAGAGACAGCTGGGGGAGGTGACACATAGGCTACTATTCCAACAGTCCAGAGCAGCCAACACCTTTGCTGATACAATAGCAGGGAAAGCTATCCAGTGCACATTTGCCAATGCCTTTCTGCTCAAGACATGATGATTTGGCCCAGCAGCACATACACTGCTGTTGAAACTTGAAAGCAGGTGTGCACAGTCATGAGATCCTACAGAATAGCAGAGAATCAGGGTAGGCAAGGGAGGAGAAAGGGCCAGCAAGGCAGATTGAGAAAAGTGGCGAAAGATGGGAGGAAGAGAAAGTCGAGAGACAGACCTTACAAGTTAGAGAAGGAAAATGAGTTTCCAGAATTAGAAAGTAACCACAAGTAATTCAAGGAGAAATAAGACCAAGCATAGCCACTTGTGTTGGCAGGAATGGTCTCAGAGGAATTGTGAAGGTGGATGGTAGACCATAATTAGTTACAGAGACAGCTCTCTTAAGAAGTTTGGAGGTAAAAGAAAGGACAGAGATCAAATAGTAATTAAAGACAAAAGAAGAAATGATGGGAAATTGCTAAGGACTTCAAAATGGTTTACAGACTTAACCAACATGATTTTTAACTAGCAGGGGTACAATTTATTAGCAGCTGTGAACATACTGAGTCCCTCCTTTCTGCCCCAAGACTGGGGTCAAGCAAGCCTCAGAATGCAGGTAGGTGGGCATGTCCTTACTACCCAGAGCCAGCAATAGAGGTGTGCCTCCCACAGTGGGCTGATGGTAGAAGAACTGTTAGAAGTGCTCCTCTGGAGCAAGTTGTTGTTGTTGTTGTTGTTGTTGTTGTTGTTGTTAGGTGCCATCGAGTTGGTATCCGACTCATAGCAACCCTCATAGGGTTTTCAATGGCTGACCGTTTTGGGATTGTCTCGGGAGTGGATTGCCAGGCCCTTCCTGGAGCAAGTTAAAGGAACCAAAATTCCCTTGGCCACTGTAGCTGCTAAAAAGGAGGGACTCAGTGTGTTCACAGCAAAGTCGGCCTGGTTAGTCCTTGGATAGGAGACCACCTGAGAATACTAGGTGCTGCAAGCTAGTGAGAAGGACCTGGCAATCCTCTCCCAAAACAATCTGCCATTGAAAACCCTATGAATAGCAGAGAAGCACTGACAATATTGCCAGGCATGGCACGGTGTTGGGGAGTGTTTCATTTCTGTTGGGTCACTATGAGTTGGACCCAACTGGACAGCACCTAACAACAACAACAACAAGCTGATATTACAAGCAGACCTGGTCTTAGATTACACTAACTAGCAATCTAGGTTGCAAACAACTGATTTAAAAAAAAAAAAAATTCACTCTTGCAGCACAGATTAGTGATGAGATAAGATTAGTGATGGAAAGAAAGAAACAATTTCAAGAAGTTGTCTAATCATAGTAAATTTGTTCCCTGGGATGGTAAATGAGTGCCTTTATAAAATGAGAATGGATTCTTAATTGGTAAGTTTTAACCACTTTCCACTGAAAATATATCATATAAATATTATCCTATTTTCCCACTTTTATTGTTAATTCACTCATTTATTCATTAGTTCTTTCACTCCAGAAAAACTTAATAACTGCCGGCCATGAGTGTACTGTGCTCCTAGGTTACTTATTCATACACAGATGAATAAGACATGGTTCTTGCCCACAAGTACCCAGAGAATGCAAGAAAGACACAGGTGTGTGAACAATACCAAGCAACTCTGTCTGAGAAAAGCCCCCACAGGGCTGGGTATGACTTAATAGTCAGCCATGTAAATACAGTGAGTGGAAAAAAAGGCTCCCAAGCAGGAGGAAGGAGCAAGAGCATGTCCAGACACACAAAAGTGTGGAGCCATGCTGCTGTTGGGGAAACTGCATGGATTTGGGAACAAAGAGGAAGTGGAAAAAGACAAGAATGCAAAGGAAGGAAAATCCTGTGCCAGAAAATACTTTTGTGCTCTAGTAAGGAGTCAGTACTTCCTGCCTACTTTCAGTCAGTGTGAAGCCTATAAAGGACTTAAAGTGGGGGAATGGTATCATCAAGATTAATCTTTAAAACATACACTCTGATGGTAATGTGAAGATTTGACTGAAGAGCCAAGAAAGACCCACACCACTCATCCAGAATGGAGCAATGACTTCTCAAAATCACTTCCCAGAGAAGCCACCGTAATGTGGCTAAGTTAATAGGAAATCACTTTCTAGAATAGCAACACTCTTTTCCCAAAGGAGCATCCCTTAGGTGAAGATACTAATAATGATGAGTTGTGAATTGCTGTCATGGGTCAATGAGAAATTCTGTGTAGACACTAATTTGAAAAGAAAACTAGTTTGAGATGACAGCTTTTAGCAAGAGTCAAACATGATAACTTCCACATAATAAGGAATAAGAATATACAGATGCTGTGTATGAGGTGATAAAAACAAAAGTTTCAGCCCTGCACATGAAGAAATGAAATTAAAGGTAGCCTCCTAAAAAAAAAAAAAAACCAGACCCAGCAAATATACTCAGCTAATAGGAGGTATTTAATGTTTGCTCAATAAACAAACCGAAAAGTCATAAGACTGAGGCCATAAGGAGAAGGTGGCTTCCTGACTGTTAGAGAACAAATGTTTATTTGTATACCATTCTTTCTATAAAACAATGTTTCCTAAGCAGAGTGACCAGAACTGAGTTGCCTAGGCAGGAACTGGGACAGCCAGAGTCCCCAGGCCAGTTGTCAACAGCTGTGAGTTATGGTCACAGGGTGTTGAGCAAATGTTACCATTTTCCCTGCATACCATGGTGAAAAACAAAAGAAAGCCCTGTGCAGGGGCTTTGCTCCCAGGTAATTGGTAACCAGTACCTCTGTCATCCGGCAAGCAGTAGCCAGTATGGCTCTAACTTGTATAAAGTAGCCAATGGTAAAGACATGGCCTGGTTTTGTTAGCATATGAAAGCACAAGGTCAAGTCAGTAACAGCTTAATATTCTGGAAAATATTGTCTTACTGAAAAAGCTACTCCACAAAAAGCATTGTTTCAAAAAAAGGAAAGACTTATGGAGGGGTTTGTGGCTGATATGAAAGAGTACAAAGAAAGAAATCAAAGTAATTTCTCAGTTTTTAAGTTATTTTTTAACTTTTAAAAAATTTTAATCTCAATTTAATTGCTATAACGGGTATTTAGGGCAGCTCTTTGCAATTGCATGTGCCAACAACAATAACAAGAGCTGAATAGGGGAACAAATGTAAGCCACAGTAATGAGCCACCAAATGTCACCACAGAAGCATCAACATTTCTTTCCCAGCCCCCAAATAAGAATAAGGCACTGCTACCAGATAGCATCTCCTCTTTGTTTTCTCATGAGATCATCTGGCCATGGACAATGTGTGGACATCATTAAAAATGGCCAGCCTACTGGTAAACAGTGGGAAGCCTCTTGGAAACAAATGAAATAATGAACTGAAGATATAACTTCAAATCCTTCTTGATAGATAATGACTGTTCAAGTGTAGCACCATTAATGATCTTATCTGGTAAGGATAATCATCCCCCAAACAACATGAAAAAAATTAACTAAAGGCAGACCCTGTGCATGGATGATATTCCAAGGTCCTCCAAGCAAACTATTATCCTATGCTCGCATTAACCACTAACTTTACTACCAGAGAAGACAGTTTCCCACGTAATTACAGGTACATAATGGGATGGAATATTCAAGCTCTTTCATCTTTACTGTTTTCCCTAGGACAAAAGGTCCACTTTTTATTTTTCTGAATTGGTCAATGACTATATTTCAAAAGAACGGCTGCTCCCTTAGTTGTCAAGTTCTTTGGGACTGCTTTAGAATCACTGTTGGAGAGGTATGACTGTTTTGACACTGATTCCTAGGACACTGATTCCTACATGAAGCTTTTAGCTCACCATCTTATAGTTTCTTTTCTGAATCTTCCCAGCATAGCTGCCAGAATTACACTTAAGTAGTGCAAATGTGAGGAACCACACAGTTCTAAAACAGGTTGGCAAAGGATCTAGAAAGACCACATTTTGGAAGATACTTTTGCAAGTTAGAATTCAGTCCCTAGGGTTGTTTATCAATACTTAACACAGTGGGCATCTGCAAGTCACATGAAAATAAACCAAGAGCCTGAGGTATCTTACCCCAAGATTTCTAAATGTGACAGGCCTTGAAATGAACTCTCACGTGAACATTCAGGTCACATGAAGCAAAGGGATGAACCTCATTATGCCTCTGTGAGGCTTTAGGCCACACTGTGGGACTGTGATAGTATAATGGCATCTGTATCCTAACTACACATGGCTACTGTGCACTTGAAATACAGACAGACCAAATTGAGGTATGCTGCAGTATAATGTATACATTGGGTTTTGGAGGCTTAATTTTTTAAAAATGTAAAAAAACCTCATTAATAACTTTTGTATTGATTACATGTTGAAATGATATTTTGGCTATATTGCACAAAGTAAAATATATTATTAAAATTAATTTCATTTCTTTTTACTTTTCTTAATATGGCTATTGGAATACTTAAAATATATATGACTCTATAATATTTCTGAGACAGCACTGCTTTAGATCCTTGAATGGCAGGAGGAAGGTGGATACAACATTTGCAGAATGAGCAGAGGTTTGTTGGTAGACTTCATACAAGTAGTTCCCATGTTCTGCTAACCTCATGATTTGCATTTGTAAGTACCATTCTGATCATAAGATTCCCCTTCACTATCATACAGAGAGGCAGTCTCACTGGTTTAGGTTCTTCTCAAGACATATTCCATATTAGATGTAGTTTAGCAAAGAAGTGCCTTTAAAAAGCGTCATCTAAGGTGATAGTCTCACAAATTGCTGTCTACAATAAAATTTTACTTTGAAACCTACAGTATCTTCATTGGAATACTGACTTTGACAGAGGAAATAAAATGTATGAATTCAGCTATTCCACAAGTTCACTAAGTTCACCAAATATCCAGACTCACTAGAGTGGGCAAATGGCAAGGGACGATATGTCAGGAAATGGCCAGGCCCCTACTTTTATTCATTTTTTTAAAGCAAACATTTATGAAATGCCTACCATCTGCCAATCGCACTTTTATTTGTGATTTCCTGTTTTATGAGCTCCATGATGGAATAGATGTGCCATTTGTAAAAAGGAAACTATTCGACAAAAAACTTTTCAAATGTTCACCAAAACTGACTGTTGACCCTCTCTATTACCTGGATTGTTACTAATTCAAGTGAAGGTAGGACCACATTCTTACCAGATTTTTGTTAGGTTGGTTTGTAAAAATAAAATTATACTGTCTGCTTAAGGTTTTTCAACAGCACTTTCAATTAACTTTCATCATCTCCATTAAAGTTACAGAGGGCTAGGGGAGAAAAGAAAAAGTAAAACAACTAGTTATTTCCCCATATTTTGGCATTTGTACCTTCCTTTCCTTCTCTGTCCCCCAACCCTGGATCTCTCTTTAATTGAAATGGCTTTAGTGTTTGGCCATATATTTTTCTCCAAGCTCATATACATGAGGCAGAGATCCAGGTTTAGGGAAGGGAGGAGTGTAACTTATCTAATTTGGAGGTTTGCTTTAAAAATACAAAATTATTAAGACAAAATTAGGTATAGGACCCTTGAAAGATACCATGCAAGGGGCAGCTCTCAAAAATTCATTTTATTAGCTTCAAAGTAAATCATTCCTGCTCGTATAACAGATACATACAAATATGTATGAGATGGAACAGTCTTGTTATTGTATCCTATTTTTAAAAGGGAGATTATAAGCACTCTTCTTTAGTTTCTCTTTACAATAATTCATACATTATATAAATCATTCCAAGATAAATAGTATAGCTGAATTCATTTTTTAACATGACTCTGTAACATTCCATAATATATATGTACTGTAAACTATCCAACATTGTCCCTTAAAAATGCACTGCCCTTACTTCCTAGTTTTCTAAGGTTTCTTGCTTTTTGTTTTTTAAAGAGAAGGGATTCTTTTGCCATTTCTAAAAATATCACAAACAGCTTTATAGTTTAAAAAATACATGGTGAATTTTTAATAAAATTTCACTAAACTCACTAATTTGGGAGAAGTAGCAATTTTATGATGTTAAGATTTTCTATCCAAGAACACAGTACATGCTTTTCCACTTGGTGGAAAATTCCCATCCACAGGGAATTTGTAATCTAATAAGGAAAATAAAGCCTGTATGTAAGAAAGTAGCCATGACATAAGAAAAATGGAAGGTACAAATTGTAAAATATGGAATTGAGGGGGATAGAATACACCAGAGATGAGATCTGGTCTCCATACAATCTGGACACACATGAAATGGAGGAGGGGATAGTTAAAAGACCTAGGGAGCTGGACAAAAACAAGTTTAGCCAGAGCAGAGAGACATCAGAGAAAAGGTAAGGAAGCAGCTCAGAGAGGTTGTATGTGGCAAAGAAATAGAAGGTGAGCCTATAAAGATAGCTGGAGCTCCACACAGCTGAGAATGCCAAGGTAAGAAGCCTCTTCCCATTTCAGCAAGACAAAGGCAGCATCAGCCAGTTTGGGGCCAGGAACAAGACAAGACAATAGCTCTGTTTTCAGATCACTTGGTCAGACTGTGGAAGACAGCCTGGGAGGGGAAGAGCCAACACTCAGGTAGGGAGCAGTTGGAACACAGTAAACCCAAGCCAGGGGAGAGAAGTGAGAGTGAGGAGGGACGCAGAGACGTAAAAAATATCTTATGACACCAGCAATGGAAATCCAAACACTTGCTAGACAAGGGCAGAATGAAAAGGGCTATTTCTGGTCTTGAGCCTGAGTGAAAAGGATGGTGATGCCATTAGTACAGAGAAACAAAGCACAAGACTGGATGAAAAATGATCAATTACTTTTCAGATATGCTCAAACTAACATGTAAGCAGGATATTCAAATAGACATTCTGGATTGAGCCCAAAATGTGAGGCCTGTCCTGGTCTCATAAGGATAGTCATAAATTTTATTACTCCCCTGGAGAATCCCAACAGATGAGCTCACATCCAGGGAATGCTGCGCTCCTCACACTACAGGCTTCTCATCTTTCAGAAAACTTAACTACAACATGACTTCTCCTCCTCAAAAAGTGTTCTCTTCTAACATCTCCGTATAGCATGACCCAGCTTCTACAGCTAATGCCTACCCACTATGTCTACACTGCTGAGCAGGGAAGATATGATTCAAAAGCCCCAAGATAGTCCCATGAGAAAAACAGTTAGCCAACTGGTACAACTAAGTACATTCAAAGATATTTCAAAACAAAACTTACAAAGCCCAAAGTATCATCAAGCACAAATTTGGTTTTAATTAAAACTTGAATTTTAAAATAAAAGTAATTTATAATTTCACTATCAAACTATACTTTGAAATTATTTTTTCTTATAAACTAAAGGTGTAAAGTGACTATCAATAAAGGTTTGATAAGTAGATAGACAGATAGATAGATATGCATCTTCCCAAATGAAAATTTGTTGATTCCTGGTTCAAAGATAATAATCAAAGCTGAAAGGACAAAACTGACAACTATTTTTAAGAAAATTTGCAAAAATTTAAATGTACAAACCTCATAATGTTCATACTCATCCACATCAAATGTTTCAAAGTCAAAAAATCCATGTTGTAATCCCTAAAAGAAGAATTTTAATTAGTTTTTTCACACTACATTGATAAAATCTACTCATCATTTCTGGAATTCCTAATTATGAAATGACACTCACTGACCTAGATATGAGAGCCTGAAGCTTTTGATTTTTAATGTATCTCTAGAAATCATTTTATAATACTGGTTTTTCTGCTTTCATACTGTCTTAGAAATGGTACTAAACACTTAGAGTAATATGAAAATATGTCCCATAAAAAATGCCCCTTAAATTCCTATTTACATTAGTTTTATATGTAAAACTAATAATGTATATAAAATGGAAAATACTAGAAAATTTATAGTTAAAACCAATTAGGAACTAGTCTTATGACAGAGTCTGTCATAGTGATTAACTTCTCAGATAGAAGAAAAATCAGTTATTCTTAGGTTTGTTTTCCTTTATCATAGTGTGATATTTAACAAAAAAGGGGTTTTTTAAGTGAATAGGCCCTAACTCCTAAAACTCTACTTTAGGAGAATGTGTTTAATAGTGATAGTTTCTGACAGCATAGAAGTGTACTTATCTTGCTCTTACAATTTAGGAAGAAGAATTGATATTTTTAACAAAGAAAATTTTTATACTCCTTTCTGTAAGTAATGACTTAAAACTTCTAAACATTATCCATCTTGCTCAGATCTAATACTTCCAGGACAAAGAATATTTTATTTTATAAACCATGAAGCTGTACAGACTACAACAGAATACAAAACCACAGGTACATTTAAAAGTTACATGATCAAGTCATTAAAAATAGAAAAAGAAACCAGCAAGCCAAGCTCCACTACATCTGCCTTTGAAAACACTTTAGAGACCAGTGTTTTTCTTAAAAATGTAGACCATGGACTGCTAGCATCAGAAACACTTAAAGCAACTAATATGAAGAAACAGATTCCTAGGGATCATCTATTAAATCAGATAATCCTCGGATGGGGTCCAGAACCAGCACTTTTAACACACTTTTCTAGATGATTCTTATAAATGCTTAATTTTGACAAAATTGGTTTAGACAACTTCTACAGAATAAGTAGAACATGCTGTTTAAACTATTTTATCTTTAAAAAAGCAACTTAGCTCACCCATACACACAATTTCAGAAATAACAGTGAGAAAAAAATATTCTGAACAATTTACTTTTCTTTCTCTTCATTTTTAAACTGTGTTTGTGTATGTCTCATGTTCATATGTTTGTGTATGTCTTATAGTTCATGTCACATGAACTATGTTTATGACAATAGCAGTGCATCTAAGTCAGAAAGATTTCTTTCCTTATAAGGCAAAAAGGGGACCATGCTCTGTCACAGGCTCAGAAGGTACTCACTGTCACAAAAATAGCCCAGTACATGGCGTCTTACATAAGGGAGTATACAAGAGCCAATGTGTTTCAGTTGCTTAAGGACATATTGAACAGTCTATCAGATCCTTTAAAATCTCATCTGTATTTGAGTAAACCTCAACATTTGATGAAACAATAATAAGTTCAGAGAAGCCTTTATTCATGGATAAAGTTACACCTTTCTTGTCCAACAGGAAGGATGTCATAAATTTCTATATTGGGATACCAGTTACTATAATAATGGGCAAGGACAGTCCAGTGGGAACTCTTTCTGAATTCCATAAGAGTTATAAAAGAAACAGCCCATCCCAGAGGGAAAGAAAGGCAAAATAATAATGACAATAAATTCTTTTTCCCCTCTGGCATATTTTCTAAATGCTATAATTATGGGTTATATGTTAGGTAACCTCTCCATAAAAGCTCTCAACTAGTATTATAAGAAGTGCATTTTAGCAATATTGTTTGCAGCAGTGGGCTAGAATATTGCCATAGTTTTTTTAAAAGAAACATATTTGAAAATTATTTTAAAGTCTTAGCAAATACCCAAGTATAGCAAATACCCACAAACATAAAACAGGTAGCATATTTATCATACTGATTTTCTCAAAACAGCAAAATCAGTTTTATATTGCATCAGAGAAGAAAGCTTGAGCTAGAATCACTACAGATATTATATTAATAAACCAATAGGTTATATAATGCATACATTTCCGACTGATAACAAATAATAGCTTTATGTTCAAGTTGGAATTGTGTACTTTGAGCCCTCATTAGAATTCACAGCATAGCTTGCAAGATTTCTCAGACTGTGTTTAAACATGTTCCAAAAATCTTATAGTTTAACTTTTCTATAATATATAAAAAATAGGTATGTGTGTATCTATATGTGTGTGTGTGTGTACAGATATACATACATATATATATATATATATATATATATATATATATATATTATTGTTGTTGTTAGGTGCCGTGGAGTCAGTATCCAACTCATAGCGACCCTCACAGGGTTTTCAATGGCTGTTTCGGGATTGCCTTGGGAGTGGATTACCAGGTCCTTCTCCCATTTTTGTGGTGCTGGGAATTGAACTCGGGACCTCAGAGACTGCAGTGCAGCACTCTACCAACTGAGCTAAATCCCAGCCCATATACACACACACACACACACACACACACACACACACACACACACACACACACACACACATATATATATGCTTAATTAACTAAATTTACAGTGTATCAAATCACCTGAAGGGATTGTCCAAACACAGACCACAGGATCCCATACTGGAGTTTACGATTCAGTCAGCCTGGGGCAGGAACAACTAACCAAGCAGAATGGTGGCTTAAATAACTTCCTTTCTCTCCCATGCCAAGATCTAGCTTGATAATGAAGCTAAATGAGTGGCCCAGTGATGTCACAGGCACAGAATTGATAAATCTGCCCCAGAACACAAAAAGTTTAAATGAGAAAGTGAGGTCTCTTCACTCCCTTGCCAAGTTTGCCCTATTGTCTATACAGTCATCCCTTGGTATCCATCAGGGCCAGTTCCAGGATCCTGCACAGATACCAAAATGTGCAAGTCTTCAGGCCCTATGTAATAAATGGTATAGGATTTGCATATAACCTATACACATCCTCCTGCATACTTTGCACCATCTCTCGAATACTTAAAACACATATAAATACTACATAAATAGCTGTTACACTATATTGTTTAGAGAATAATGGCCAGGGAAAAGTCTATATACGTTCAGTACAGAAGCTGATTTTTTTCCAAGTATTGTCAGTCTGAGGTTGGTGAAATCTGTGGAAACTGAGGACTGACTTTATTTTATAAATCAATCATTACTCAGGAAGTGAAAAGCCTCCTGCTTACTGGCCCCCTTTGTCTGTCCAACAAAAGCAAAGATGTTGACCTTATTCCTTTTCCAACTACCGTACCAACTACAGCAAGAAGAATTGTTATTACCTTTCTGATTCCCTGTAAACAGTCGAGGATGGTGAGATTGTAAGTACAATTTCCAAAGGAAGCATCCCTATAAACATAAATAAACTTAACATTAAAAACTTGCATTCAGAATTTTCAAATAATAAAATACTAAGTCAGTTAGAGACACGCTTGCTTGGCTTCACAGCTGTCAACATGGTAAGCTTAGGTAACACATCAGAGCCTACTAGTTAACTACATCTGCAGCTCAACTGAAGTACTTCTCAAATTGCTTTGATCCAACAGGCAGAATTATAAGAAAATAGATCCAAGAGCCTGAGCTCCAGAGTTAGACTATGGGGTTCAAATTCCTACTCTACCACATATTGTGCACAAATTTAAGCAGGTTACTGTAGCTCTACTGTAGCTCTTGGTTTCCTCATCTGTGAAGTGAAGGTAGAGGCAGTAGCTATCATTCATAAGATTTTTGTCAGATTACATTTAAAAAATATGTAAAGTCCTCCAAATAGTCCTTAGCACAGAGAAGTACTTAAATATTATGACTGCTCTTACTATCAGAGACTTGGGCTCTTTCATTAGGTAAAGCATCCATCATTACAATAGGCATTTTGGTAGAGGAACAGCTGTCTTTCAGGAACATACTAAATACAAGCATGGAAAGGAAAGGCATAAGGAGACAATGTATGTAGGTCAACAGAATCTGGCCATGTTTTCATGGATTAAATGTCATCACCCCCCCCCCAAAAAAAAAAACCCTGAGTAAAATGCCAGCACAACTCCCACCAATCTCCTCCAAGTCACTAGGATCCATGAGAGTTCCTAGTACACCATGAAGTGTTCTCAAAAAGAATGGGAAGCCAAAAAAAATTAAATAAATAAATAAATAAATAAATAATAAAGATAATTTAGAAGGAAGGAAGGAAGGAGAAGGGGAAGGGGAGGGAGGGGAGGGGAGGGGAGAGGAGAAGAGGACAGGAGTGGGGAGGGGAGGGGAGCAGGGAAGGGGGGAAGAAGGGAAAGAAGGAAATCTATTGCACCAAAAATTGAGTGCTGCATACTTGAAGTTTTTAAAGCAACTTAGCAGATCTGCTTCAAGCAACATAAAACTAAAGTATCTAGTTCAGGTCAGTTAAGCAAGAACTGGCACTGGAGCTTTAACACCAACAATGTTCCAAGGTGTCCAAGGCAAGAAACTTGACCTTGAGTCTCTCAGTTTCTGTACTGGGCCCCAGAAACAGAACTGACCCAAGAAACAGAGCTGGAAGGCACTGGCCCTGACAAAGTCAAATGCCCACACAAGGTTGGCCCAAGGGTGGCCCAAGGGTGGCATCTGAGAGGGCACCAGAAGATGTTCCATAGGGAGAGCACAGCCTTTAAGGGATTTCACACATCGTTAACATAAAATGAAGTTTTAGATCACTAACCATCCAGGGTAACTTGATCCTGTGGCTAAGCTATGAATTAAAATACAACTCCATCATCATTAAATTGCAGTATCCTCATAGCCTAATGTAAAAATTGTGAGTCAGCGCAGCAGCCTAACAAAAATATTTCTTAAGTTCTGAAATTTTAAAGTTAACCTATGTAAACAGGAAGTTATTCCAGATATTGAAGTTTGATTTCAAAAAGAATTTGTTTTGTTATTGTTGTTGTTTTTTAAATACTGCCTGAATTCACATGCCAGTGAAGATAAAATAGCCCACTTTTCAACTGTCTTGTAAAGATATAAACCATTTATTAAAAAGCAAATTCTAGAGATTATAACAGAAAAAAGAGTAACTGAGATCAAAGATGAAATACTATAAATAATCACACATTCCATTGCAGACACTTGTCTCTTTCAGGCAAGAGTTCAGAATCCTTCTGTCACGGACCCCTTCAGTGATCTGATCAAGAGTATGGACTTATTTTCTCCTTTTAATGCTTATAAATGCATAAAATAAAATTCATAGGATTAATATAAAACTAATTCAATTAAATTTGAACAAAGTTATCAAAATATAAAAACGCTATAATATCCCAATAGGTACTTTTTTTTGTGGTACTGGGGGTTGAACTCAAGGCCTTGCACATACTTTGCAAGTCCTCTACCACTGAGCTGTACCTCCAGCCCCTTTTTTAATTTTCATCTTAAGGCAGGGTCTCTCTAAGTTACCCAGGCTGCCTCTGGCATCAAACTTGCAACCCTCCTTCCTCTGCCTCCCAAGTCACTGTGATTACAAGGGTGAATCACCGCACCCAGCATATGTACATTTAAAATAAATATATAACAGGTATTTGGGCTATAGTTTGGTGGCAGAGCACTTACCTGGCATGAGCAAGGCTCTGATTTTATGCCTAAACAAACAAACGAAAGAAGGAAAGAAAGAAAAAAGAAAGAGAAAGAAAGAAAGAAAGACAGAAAGAAAGAGAAAAAAGTCCCTAAGATCTAGTGACAAGTCTGACAATCACTACAATTTTGAAGGAGTAAGCATAAATATTTTAAAATATAACAGCAGTAATATGATATAAAATGCACATAGTTTCTATTTTGACAAAGTCTTTGACATTGCTAAGTCTAATACACTTTATTTCTAACATTTCTAATTGAATGTAATCGTATAAACTATAAGGTTAGTGAAAATAAAGATACATTTTTTTTTTCTTGTCTTAATTCACTGACTCTGAATTCTCTTCACAGACCTTGGGTAAAAAACTCTGCTTTAATTTTTTAAAAAGAAAAAATCGTTTGTAATTAAAGAGCAAAAAAAAAAAAAGAATTATGAGAATTGGAGGTGCTCTTTATACCTCTAGATTTAGCTATACAATATTGCAAAAATGACTTACCAGAGAAAGCTCTAGACCTAGTCTTTCTGAATGTCTGCCAAGTATGGCAAGATTAGCATATCTCATCCTATCACAGCCACAACTGTTACCAAGTACTGAAAAGAGTTATCTGGTGGCTTGGTCAAATCTACAAACATATGAAGCTGACATGAAGAATAACATGGCATCTGACAGAATTAGGATACAAAGCAGACACAGCAGGCTGGAAAGACAAAAGTTTACAAACTGAAATGTGATAAGGGATGCAATAAAATTAACTATATCCTCCAATTGAGGAAAGGCAATGACAACCTCTTGGACCACGTACTGTGCTCAGTAACTTAGACACATCAGCACATTGAATCTTCATGAAAGCCACATAACAGCAACAGGATCCCAAAACCAAGACCTTGCTCAATACTGAGCAAGAGAGAAAGAGCTTGTTAGTTAACACCTGTCTCATGCACAGTTATAGGAGAGTAAGCATAACAACAACAAGCATAACAGTGAAGGGCCAAAAAACCATGTTAGATATTCTCTGAAGGGAAAAGAGAGAGATAGTAAAGGTTAAAGATTGTACCCATGCAACTTCCTACCCATACTTCATTAACTCTTTTTAAAGGCTTTTTCCCCTAATGAAATGCAACAAGGACAGAGAGAATAAGAGAGGAGAATATATATCAGATGAGTGTTCAATAAATTAGAAGACCAAGAAAGTTGAATACTAAACAGTAGAAAAATCAGATTAATCAATACGATTAATACCAGATAATTCTGAAAGGGATGGGGAAGTTGGAACATGGGTCTTTCTGGAAGTAAGAATGAAAAGAATGACTCAAATAAGATTGGAAAGCCCATTGAAGAGATTGAGAGATTTTACTCTATAAAAGCAACATTATCTCCCATTTTGTAAATCAATCTTTGCTCTTTATTTTTCTCAACCCTGCAGTATAGTTAGAACCATCTGAAAATAAAACAGTTGAGCCTATAATGTATTAAGATATCTGCCCCACACTATGGACAACTTGAGTTGAAAGATCTCACGTGAGGAATTTCTTTCATCTGTGTTATAAAATAAAATGGATTCCAGAGGTTAGGAAAACAAGTTCTATTAATTCCAAAAGTCCCTTCCTGCTCTGAAATTACATCATTATTAAACACTATTGATTATTTCCTTCCATATCTCTCTCTTCACTCCCTCCCAATTGAATTTAACCATTTTCAGGTTCCTACCATCTTTTAAAAAAAAACCAGTCATCTAAAACTCTCATGATTCCACATTTTCCTTCAGCTACCACCCTCTCTTCGGTCCTCTCTTAAAAACAATACATCTCTAAAGAATTACTCATGTTCCTCTTTAAAATGTATAGTTGTGTTTTTGTTGTTGTTGTTGTTGTTGTTAGGTACCATGGAGTTGGGTCAGACTCACAGCAACCCTACACACAACAGAACGAAACACTTCCCAACACTGTACCACGCCTGACACTATTGTCACTGCTTCTCTGCTATTCATATGGTTTTCAATGGTGGATATTTTCAGGAGTAGGCTGCCAAATCCTTCTCCCTAGCCTGCAGGACCTGGTATTCCCAGGTGGTCTCCCATCCAAGGACTAGTTAGGTGGTTTTTAGTACACTCATAATGATGTGCAACCCCATCACCATTAATTCCAAATCATTTTTACTGCCCTCAGAAGAAATATTATTAATTTTTAGTCGCTCTCATTTTCCCTCCCCTCATCCCCCTAGCAACCACTAACCTATTTTCTGTCTCTGGATTTACTTATTCTAAGTCCAGAGAATATTCTATAAGCATCATCTTAGTTAATATGTCAGCAATAAGTAACGCCCTCCTTTGAGTTATCTCTTGCTCCCTGGATTTTTCTGCTACCACTTTAAACACTACTTCCCCATCTCCTTTCTAAAGTTATCCTTCACCTTGCAGTCTCTAAAGCAGGACTTCAAACCGACAAAAAAAAAAAGGGTTCAGGTTTGAGTGAGGGTTTGATGCATTAAAATTTAGTGTGTGCAAGTTCAGTTGGAGCTTGTGTTTGAAAGTTTAATATGGGCCAGGTGCAGTGGCACCTGTAACCCCAGAGACTCGGGAGGCAGAGGCAGGAGGATCGCAAGTTCGAGACCAGAGGCAGTCTGCATAATTTAGTGAAACCCTGTCTCAAAAAATTTTTTAAAACATGGGCTGGGGGTGCAGCTCAGTGGTCCAGCACTTGCACAGCATATCAGGGCAAGGCCCTGGGTTCAACCCCCAGTACTGCAAAAAAAAAAAAAAAAGTTTAATCCTATGCATAGATAGAATAAAATTTTTTACAATTTTTTAAATGTTTAAATAGTTAATGATACAAAAAGAAAAAATTAAGAGTTGAACCCAAAGTGGGCACAGTGCTACACTCCCGTAGTCCTAGCAACTGGAAAATCGGAGGCAGGGGCTTGAGAGTTCAAGGCCAGATGCAGCCTAGGTAACTTAACAAGCCCCTGGCTCAAAATTAAAAATAAAAAAAAGGGCTAGAAGTGCAATCCAATTGTACAGAACCAACAAAGTATGTGCAGCCCCCAAGTACTGGAAAAAAAAAATGCTAAACCCAAACTCAATTTTTCTCTGGGGTTAAGAGTTTGTGTTCAAATTTGAAACTTTGCTATTTACATCTAGGATTTAAACCCAAACTAAACCAAACCCCAACCCTCTAAATTTTAATATGTTGAACCCACACTCAATCCTGAACCCAATTTTTCATGGGTTTGAAGCCTTACTCTAAAAGTGAGACCTTGGCAAGGTGCAATGCCAAGCCAAATGCATCTCACTCCATACTCCCTTGCTGGACCACAGTGCATCAGTATCGCCTGATTTTTCCCTACAACACAGACTTCTGGGCCTCAAGTTTCTGATTCAATAGGTTGTAGGCAAGGCTTGAGAATTTGCATTTCTAACAAGTTCCCAGATGGTGCTGGTGCTGCTGGCAGGAGAGGACACTTTTGGAGAACCACTGTCCCAGACAATCTCATTTGGAAGTGCTGTACCACTGAGCCGCACCCTCGGCCCATTTTTTTTTTACTTTTCGAGAGAGGGTCTTGCTAAATTACACAGACTGCCTCTGGTCTGGAACTTGTGGTCCTCCTGCCTCCGCCTCCCAAGTGGCTGGGATTATAGGTGTGTACCATCCCGCCGGCTCCATTCTTCATCTTCCTAATCAGTTTTCTTCATTGCAGTCAGAGTGGTATTTTAAAAAAGCAATTTCTTCAATGACTTCCCAATGCTCTCAACGTGAAGTCAAAACCTCTGCCCAGCCACAAGGGCATGTGAGGCCTGAGCCACCTGCCTCTCCAGCTTCCTCATTCCTGCTTTTCTCACCTCTGTATCCAATCACCACAGCCTTGGTGAGCTCCTAAGATGGGGCACACTGCATTCCTCACAGAACCTTTGCCTCTGCTAGTCACACGCGCTTCCTACTCAACCTTTGCTGGGCTGACTTCCTCATCCTTCAGATCTTAATTCAAAAATCCCTGGTGTCAGTGATCAGGTCTCCATTTTCCCCTCTTTGGACTTAACTACAGTTTGATGTTATATCCTAGTGTGCTTATCTAGATTCTCTGCCTCTACAATAGTACTTTAAAGAAGGCAAGATCTATACATTTATCATTTATCAATTTCTCCTTAGTACCTGGCACAAAACAGACAAGAAGTGTTTTTAAATGTATGTTTAAATTAACTAAAGGAGCTTAAGAGCTGACCAAGAAAAATTTCCATATTTTATGATTATTCTTGTTAACTTAAACAGCCTAATGCCTCATTTCTCAGTAGCAGGAAGAGCTTTCTTCGCACTAACCCCAGATCCCTTCTGCCCATTTAAGATCATTAACTTCTATTCTCTCTGCCAAACAGTATAATTGAACAAACCTAAGAGCAGTGATGCACAAAGTAGTTTTGTCTTCCTTTGTCACATGATATTAAACACACTAGTTTATTTTAGCCCAGGTGCTTTGAAGAAGCTACAAAGAACTTTTAGGATTTCAATCACTATAACAATGTCCTAAAATGTTTAAACTCCCACAGTTTTACTGCATTTACAGTTCCTAATTGTTTTACTTAACTCTTGGTTTGCTTTTCCATTCATTTATGCATGCATGCATTCATTCATTCAAATCCAAATGTTTACTGAGGGGAAATAATAAGACATGTTGCATTTTCCTACCTGCCTCATAAAGGGGGGGAAAGTATGCAGACCTCTTGCTGCCTGGGAAAGCTGCAACTTTTACCCTTATTTGTCAGGATAGTTTGACCATGTATTGTATTACTCTCTTAAACTGGTAAGCACACCGCTGCTCATCATTCCAGAGATAAGGTAATACTTAAATGCCCAAAGGTTCCAACCATTCATCTCTGCTGAAGAATAAATCATGTGTCTCTGCACAGAAGACTAATGTTACAGGCAAGAGCTGTCTAGAGACATCCAAATACAAATTTAGCTCAACCTCATGCTTGACCATCCAAGCTTCATCCATCCCGGTAATCTATCTTTCTATGTGACTTCTAGTATAACAGTCAACTGAACCATAAAGCAACTATTAACTGATTATAAAAATCCAAATAACTATGATCTTAAGAGGATCTCATTGTCATTAAGTATTTCTTAAATAAAAATATAAATATCTGAATAGAAGGAGCAATTGGGACTTTTTTGTTTATTTTGTTTTTGCATTTATTTGTCAGAAAAGTAGTAGAATAAAAATTAGATTTCAGAAAGGTAGAATGAGTCACCATCCACAATTAGATAAGCAAAAGACTTGATTCACTAATGTCCTAGAGCTGTCTTATATAGACTCTTAAGAGGCAACTGTTAAATATTCAGAAATTTTGGGAGCCCAAATCAACAATGAAAAGCACTATTTACACCACAAGAATCAGTAATCACTTTATACTTATAAAGGTGGTTTACCAACACACCAATACTTGTAACTTAAGATCTAATAAATCACTCAAAAATAACACTGTAAATATTAATGATGGAGAGATGAAGCCAGAGATGAAAGAGTGTATTTACATTCAACAATAAGAAAGCATTTCTAGCCCAGCGTGGTGGTACACACCTGTAATTCCAGCAACTCAGGAGAAGGAGGTAGGAGGATTGTGAGTTTGAGGCCAAAGTCAGCCTGTGTAACTTAGAGAGACTCTGTTTCCAAACAAAAAAATAAAAATAGGGGCTGGGTGCAGCAAGTGGTGGAGCACTTGCCTCGTATATGTGAGGCTCTGGGTTTACCAACAAGTATTGGACAAAAAACAAAAAAGCATTTCTGATAATAAACTTTTTGAAATAAAGAATAGAGAAGAGGGAAAGTATCTACAATGTGGAGACTATGCTAAAGAGTAAAAATAACTGAAGGTAAATAAACTAATGAATATTGAGAATGACTATGATCTACCATTGTCTTGAGTCTATGATTCTCTTCAATTCTCTGGATAACAGGGAATTAAGAGATGTGCTCATATTTGGAGATCAGTAAGTTGGAAAGAATCTCAAAGGTCATCTAAGAACCCTTCTAAGCAATGAACTGAATTCCATCCTTACCATCACCCAAGATTGTGAGCTTCTTAAGGATCAGAAATGTGGTTTTTTCTCTATGTGCCCAGAGACTAGTACAATGCTGGGCATGTTGCTATGTTGTAGATGTTGTCAAATGAACGGAGGAATGAATAGATAGATGATCATTACCTGGAGTTCATTCAAATTTGCCTGAAAACATCTAGTCTTGGAAACTACTGAGCTTTCAAAGCAAAAAACAAAAAACAATAACAAAAAAAAAATCAAGCTATTCACAATAGCACAACATACTGTAGATCTTTGATGTCCAATAGTAATATAATATCAGCCACAAAAGAAAGCCAAATATATTATTATAATTTTTAAACCATATTAAAATAAAAAGAATCAAATTAATTTTAATAATATATTTTGTTTAATATATCTAGAATATTATCATTTCAGTACATACTCATAATGGTATTCTACATTCTTCTTTTAGACTAAATCTTTAAAATCCAAGTGTATCTTAAAATCTATCTCATGTGGACTTGACAAATTTCAAGTACTTGTTAGCAGATACTGGAGAGTTCAGCCCTAGACTGTACTATATGATACCTCAGAACTAGATAATGTCCCTCAAATACTTTACACAATTGTCCAAAGTACACGGTGACTTTCAGTCTGAACAAATCCATTGCACATGTGTACCAGCTACAGGGAAAAGAAAAGGTGGATTGCTTATCTCTTCTAGGCCTATAAGATGAAAAAGTATTTGATGAGTACTGGTTGAGAGAACAAAGTTTTCTTCCGAAAAAACAAAACCAAATGGCTTCATGGAGTAGGGCCAAAAGCTCATCACAATCACTACCTAACAAAAAAGGAAACACATAATCTCTTGCTTTACAGACAATGCCATTAGGATATACACTAATCACCCAGCTGTGCTCTGGGTCTACTAATCAACAGCTGACACTCAGCCACATTAAATTTTGTTTAATAATAAAAATAATGGCATAATGTCCTTAAATTGCCATAAAGTTAAATAGTTGCAATCTCAATACTAACTATCTCTATCAACTAAAGCTGGCTGCTGGAAATATACCAGGAAGTATGCAAAAAGTTTGGCACTAATCCTACTACAGAAAGTTTGGTACTACTAACCTGGAACCATAAAAGTAGGAATAACAGAAAAAGTACTGTGAACCAATATTTACAACACAAATTAATTAAAGCATTGTCTTATTGTGGCTAATAGAAAATACAATAGGTGAACTCACCTCTGTGTGTATTTAATGGGTCACAGAGAACCTAACAGTTGTTTCTGTTCTTAGATCCTGTAGAGTGATGCTTATTTGCTACTTTAATAAGAAAAATCTAATAAAGAGTCTGTTTTTCATGGTGATCCAAGTTACTCAAAATATGCCCTGGCTGTTGAGAATAGATTCAATAATTTGGAATGGATAAGCCCTCTATTTTCAACAAACAGAAAACTGGCACATTTTCAGTATTCAAAACCAATGTGGATCCTTTTCCATCATACCAAGCAACAATGTAAAGGTTTATAAAAGTCTACAGCAGAAATGACCCCAAAGATCACTGAGAAGCACCATGGTAGTTGGGAATAAAATAAATGTCATAAAAGAGCATAAAATAAAATTTTGTTCCCACATATTTCAAACTCAAAAAAAAATCATGGTAAGGAGATACTACTCTTTGAAGTACAAAAGTAATAGCTAAACAACTCTGACAAAAATTACAATACCATATTTGGGCTAAATGTCTGATGCAAAGTTTTATTTCAACAGATATATTTTATAATTACACCTAACATCTACCAACATACACTTACTTTGCTTTAGAAGAAAGAAGGCAGCCTTTTGCCAAGTTCTAAGTGGTTGACCCTTTTGAGCCTTTGTTAAAAGACCTACAAGTACTGGCATGCCCAGAAGATCCAGAATAATTGCTTTTGAGATTCCCCGTTAAGACTCAGCCACATAGCTCAGCAACCAGGATATCACTAAGGTCATCCCCAAAACACAACAAACCCCTCCCTTAATACAACAGGATAAGACCATTTGAAAGAGGAGGCCATTAAAGGATTGTCAGTGGGAGGTTTGTGGATCCTCTGTTAAGAAAGACTGGCCTCACATCTGCTCTGAGAGAAAACCTGGATATTCCTGTTCACATTAGATAAAATGCCACCATATGATAAGCACTTATTTCCAAGACTCTCAGACAACAAAACAAAACTGTTCCATAAAAGACAGCATACTATTCTGATCCCAAGAGATCTTTTTTGTTTTGTTCCACACAGGTGTGGATCAGGAAATATGCATTTCAGAACAGTAGTTCTGCTGTATATTAACAGAAATTAGGAGGAAGAGAATCAGAACTTTGGAAAATTGTGAGTTAAACAAAGTTATAAAGAGATTATTTCACTATGCAGAACAAATTAGAGTCTTTAAAATTTGAGTGTGCTTTATAAATCTCTTGGGACTAGGAGTTCTAAACTTCCTCTTTCTTTTTTTGGCCATAGTACATCTTACAGAGTAGTTCTTTTACCTTGGCCATATGTTCACATATTGGAATCACGTGAGTAGTCTTTAAAAATCCAATACCCAGACTTCACCCTAAGCCAATTACATCAGAATTTCTGGTAATGGAACCCAGGCATCAATAATTTTTTAAGGCTTCTCAAGTGTACAAACAAGTTTGAGAGCCAAAATAATTTTGGGGAACATTGACTTACAGCTAGAGGCTGGAGCCTCTTCTCCAACCTTAAAGATAAAAAAATAAAAACAGTCTTACAAAATTGTATTCCTGGACCTATCCAGGAAGGGATTCACAACATACCACAACAAAACACTAATAACTAGAGGTAGTACACCCAATCTCAGTCACTTTTACTTCACTAGATAGCAGCACAATACCCTACCTTCACCTCACCTCCACCCTGAGGCAGTCCATATCATGCCATGCTTTTTGGATATGTCTTCAAAATTGGGTCCTTAGATATTATGTAGTGACTGCATAATTTTATTCCCCTTTAGTCTTGTATGCCATAGAAAAATTGGATTTTGGCAGATTTAGGAATCATCATCAATAGAAAAAACTTACCATATTGATGTAATAAACAAGGAAGTAGGTGGAAAATGAATTACAATGCACAAAAAAAGATATCCAACAAGAGGTGTACATTTTGCATTGGTTTGCTTTCAGTGAGTTTTGAACCTTTCAGTTTTCACAAGGCCTGTACACAAGTACTGTTCATAAGTACTTAAGAATGTAGATTTGAAAAACAGGGCCACTGACTGCCATAAGAACAACGTGGGGATTCCACCGAAGGACAGTGGTCTCATGAGACTGTAGACAAGTGGCAACTAATGTGCCTTTATAAAATGTTTGGCCAAGAGTACAATAGTACTTTGGCAATGCACTAAATTTTGTAATATACTTAATGGGAGTCTGCAGCCATACCACCCTGGCATCTGATCCCACTGATCTCGGAAACTAAGCAGGGTCGGCCATGTTAGTCCTTGGATGGGAGACGACCTGGAAATACCAAGTGCTACAGGATAGGGAGAATGACCTGGCAATCTACTCCTGAAACAATCTGTCACTGAAAACCCCATGAACAGCACAGAAGCACTGTCATAGTACCAGGCATGGCACAGTGTCAGGGTGTGTCTCATTCTCTTGTGCATAGGGTCATTATGAGTTGGACCCTACTCGAAGGCACTTACCAACAACTAAATGGTTCATCCTAGGCTTGCCAACTCAAGCTCTGCTGACTGTGTCCCAGAACTGAAAGGCCCTTGTTCTGATGAAGGCCAGCTGCCACGCCAACACTGGGGATGGACGGACTCAAACAATTAACATAGATGGAAAATATTCTTTACCTCTAGTTTTTAGCTAGAATCACTCTTGATAAACATATTGGCTAATCTCAGTAGAAGTGAAAGTACAGTTTTTGACACAAATACCTTACAGTTCAATGGAACACTCTAACACTGACTTACAACAGTAACACCACAATACTCCTTCTGCATCACACCAAGGCAGAAATGCAACTGGCCCTAAGGTCAAACCATACTGAACTTGATTATGACTAGGCAATAAAGCTACAGAAATCCTTTTTAAAAATTTGTCTGGTTTTCAGTGAATTTTAACTAGATTAATAGAAAGTTACAATTTTAAAAGTTTAAATAAAACTCACAGTAAAAAAAAAAAGTCAGATCAACTTTTTGGCTATAACAATGTACACACCTCATACCTACCTGTACTGCAAACATATTTAGTATCCTATCTAACATACCCTGCCTGTAGCCGTACCACTGTGGCGACCAATTCCATAAGATCTGCTGCTGATATGTGGTGCTTTTCACTCAAATGGCATATGTTTTTAAAAATATTGGTATGTTAGATGTTGTTAGGTGCCATTGAGTTGGTATCTGACTCATAGAGACCCTACATACAACAGGCAAAACAGTATTGTTATTGCTTCTCTGCTATTCACAGGGTTTTCAATGACAGATTTTTTTTGGGGGGGGGGGGCGGAGGGTGAGTTGCCAGGTCCTTCTCCCAAGCCTATAGCACCTGGTGCTCCCAGGGAGTCTCCCATCCAAGTACCAACTAGGCCCAACTCTGTTTAGCTTCAGAGATCTGAGGGGATTGGACGCCACAGTGGTATGGCTGCCGGCAATAAACAAATTACTTAGCACTAAATACTTATACTTAAAGAATTTATTCCTTCGTCTTCCAGTACATACACCTAAATTGACAATTAAAGATATCAAGGCTCATCTGACTAATGAAATAGAAATATATATCCTATGACTTTCAATTGGTATTTAGAAGCATAAAAAGTAACATACATTCCCCTTAAAATTTTTTAAATAGCTACACTGTCCATCAGGCCTATTAACTTGGCATTACAATTTCACAAATGTTGTTGTTGTTGTTGTTATTGTTGTTGTTAGGTGCTGTCGAGTCGTGTCCGACTCATAGCAACCCTCATAGGGTTTTCAATGGCTGATTGTTTCAGGATTGCATTGGGAGTAGATTGCCACATCCTTCTCCCTCACAAATGTTACAGCAGTATAATTTCCACATGAATTCGCATTTTAAAGTAATAGTCAAAACACTGCAAATACTTTTCTGATTTAAACATAAATTGAGTGAACCCACACTATCTGCAGGAAAAGCACACTGATAATCCCCGTGTGAATGCCTCCTTTCTCACCACAGACTCTGGGCTCCTACCACAGACGACTTATGAAACTGTTCCAGATGCAACACACAACACCAGAGCTTTCCAGAGGACATACCTCTGTCTAACATCCCTCTATTCTTTATCTGCCAAACTCTTTTCCATCTTTAAAGCTCAGTTTAAATGAGTCTGATACTTCACGTGTCAGGATTAATCTTTTCTGCTATCTTTGTACAATCTTTTTTACAGCTAATTTTGTGCCTACAGATCTGCCTGCCCCTTTTAAAATGTTAGATCCTTAGAAGAAATACTTGCTATTCATAATTACTAAAGGTAATCCTTACTTCTTATTAATAATAACACCAAAAAAAAAATCCAAGTATATCAGCCAGTACAGAAAGAAATGTATTATCTCAGTTAATCCTAGAAAAGTCTGGTAAGTCCTTTAAAAGACAGAGAAACTAAGGTTCAAACAGGATAGATAATTTGCCTGGTTACTTATGCTTCCTACAGATAATAAGAAGTAAAATTCTAAACCAGAATTCAAACCCAGCATGTCTACCTCCAAAGCATATACTTTTAACCATTTCACAAAGAACTGAGGTAGGCTTATTAATATTATCACTCTTACTTTTTAACATAATAGAATTCCATTTACAAAGGGCTTTCAAAAGCTTAACAGGAGCTATTAGAATTGGAAGAGGAAAAAATGCTTTACATTTCCTTAAAACTCTCCTATACCTAATCTCTCACTTGTCATCTGCCCTTCAGCGGCTACTTGTTTGTCCTCTAGTTGGCTAGGAACAGGTTCTTCTCAGTCTTACCTCTGATCGCCCTGGAAACATTAAGCACACTAGGTGTATCCTCTCTCCCTCTCTACTTTCAACCTTCACACCCACCTGTGACCCTCCCGTGCTCTCAGAAACAGAGGTAGTAGGAATCTCTTGGATTTCAAAGGATTGTGTCTTATTTTATTCACTCAAATATTTACTAGAAGCACTTTTAAGTGCCTGCCCTGAAGCCAGCCCTCTGTGAGTTTCCAGCAGAAAGGGAAGACAGACTGGCCAACAGTCCTCCTCAGCCATTTGTTTCCTTTCTCTCACTGTTTATAATTATGATAACAGTAACAACAAGCAATACACGTGCTTGTACATTGGACACACACAGAAGCAAAAGGGCAAAATTATTAGAATCATTCACAGTTGTGTCAGATGACTGCTGCGGGAGTTTTGTTTTTGTTTTGTTTGTTGTTTGGGGTTGGAGAGGTTATTTTTCACATGCTAACCAAGTGCTCTGCCACTGAGCTATACCATCAGCCCAGCTGTGGGAATTTTGATGGATGTGCCTTCCTACTTTTTAAGCAAGCTCAAATTTATGACAAATTTTTTAAGATGTTTAGGTGATACTTATGTAACATTCCCTTCTACACAGTGACAGCCTTTCTGAGGATGTATGTGTGCACTAAACAGGGGATTTAGTGTTCCCACTAAACCTATGGTCCTGGAAGGTACCTAACAGGTCTTATTCTATCTTCCCAACCCCTAACAAGCGATCAGAACTCACTCAGTGCTTATGGAACGAAAAAATGAATAGATGAATTCCTGATGTAGATTCTTGAAATCAAATAAATCTCGACGTGGTCACTAGCTATAAACCTTGTACTCTGTGTTTAAGTAAATTGTCAAGATATAGAGAATATTCAAGGGAGAAAATTCCTAAAAGGAGAAAGCCATTTTATTCTTACTAGCTGGGGAGAAGAGGGGATCAGAAAAATGAAATAATAAACTATCATCTGACTTTGGAGAGGGAAAAAATTACTATCTCCTTCATTCTATATAACATAACATCATGGTAACAGTCTTAAGACAATTCAAAAGTCCCATAACCTAACTCTAAAGTAGCAAGCTCTAGCCAAATCTAGTCCAAGTCTCACCAGATGTTATACCTGAATGGAAGATAGGGGGGGTTTGAGCCAGATAGGAGTGCTCTGTAGGCTTCTTCTGGTGTCTTCTTTAAATAGATTACCTAAGACAGATAAATAATAACATTTAGAACACCACCAAAGAATGACACAAAACCAATTTAATTACTTACCAAATTTGCATTTCACTTCTTCCACTTAAAATGGCAAATGCCATAATGATACTTTCGATCTTGAGACAGCAATCAAGCTGCCAAAATTTCCTTTTCAGCTTGAACCTGACCAGCAGCCTTAGGCTTAAAGATGGGCATGAGCTTAGAGACAGAAGGCAGATCTTTGCAAAGGCCAGGCAGGGCCATGCACAAGGCTCCACTGAACAGATGCAATGGCAGGGACAATCGTACCTTCATCATTACCCTGTGTGCTCACCAAAGACCAATGTGGCCTCGCTGTCTACAGAAAATGTGCCATGAGTTAACTCAGAGCCTGAAGAGACACTTTGAACTCAGTGAGAAAAATATTCATAGGATGTCAACTGAATTCTTTCTGCTCTGAGGAAAGGCAGTGTTAGTCTCTAAATGCTCAGTAAAATCACAATAAAATAGGTAACTGTGTATGTAGGTAAGTGCTCTGGAAAACATATTGGCTTGGCTCTTAATACAAGGAATAACTAAATATCTTGGTCTAGCATGATAAACCAACTTTAAACTACCAAACAAAAAGGAGCTCTTAACAACCATTTAGTCAACTTATTGCCTATATAGCATATGCCAGGCACTAGTAACTCCCTTAACAGAACTTACATTATTATGGAGCAAAGACAATAATTAACAAAAATAAATACAGTCTAAGTGCTGAAGAAGAAATAATGAGAGTCCTGGAAAAAGAACAGAAAGGAGCGACTTGAGTTACTGTGGTCATGGAGGGGCCTCCGGGTGATGTTTAGGGTAAGATCTGGAGAGCGACAGCCATAGGAGAAGCCAAGGAAAGTGATGAGGAAGGGCTTGGCTTTCCAGGCAGTGGGAGTGACAGGGCAAGGGTCCCTGACATTGGAAAGAGCTACTGAGCAGGATGGAGAGATCAGTATGGCTAGGACAGGTGAAGCAGGGAAAGAAGAAAGGAGGGTGAGAAAAAGCCTAAGCAGTGGCTAGAATGTGAAGAGCAGTAGCAACCATGGGGAGAGGATGGCTTCATTTCAAGTGCAATTTAATATTTTACTTCCATACTAAGACCACTGGTCCTTCCCATCTATAGTTTGAATCTAATTTATTATGGCATTATTATTATGGCATTATTTCCTTAGTATGTTCCAACATCAAAACTCCATTCACTTCAGTTACAAAAATGGTAGCATCCTAGTTTTGGAAAAGTAGGGTTTTCCTCTTCCCTTACAAAGCTTCGTTGAGCTTTAAGCCATTCCACTAGCAATATATCACACATATTTACTTCACAATAATTTTAGGACTAGAAACATCCCATTTGGAATTCTCTAAGGAAAGAAAATAATAAATAGATAAAAAGTACATCTAAATAACAAGTCCCCACGTTCATTTGGCAATCAAAGTGAAGGTCTGATGAAGCACACACCAACCAAAGTGAACTGAGTATGAAGCAAAAACAGCACCAAAGATGAATTAAGTTTAAAGTACCAATCTGGACAGGAGGCACAAATTCTACAAATAGAGAATCACAACTCTAGTCCCACTCAAATAATTATAAAATCCATTTAAATCAACTCGACCTTTAAAGACTTTCTGCAGTAACTAATGTTACAACATTATTTTACTGTATCCTAATGGATAGGTTATATTAAAGAGTTGGCTATAATGCAGTGATTACTCCAGCCTAAAAAGGCTACAGTATTTGAAAATTGACTACAACTGCTGAAAGGAAAAGCTGCTTGTAGGAACCTTGTGTGTTTGGATTAGATAATTAAAGCTTATACAACAACCTTTGAAAAGCAAAAATAAGTGTCCCTCCTCAAGAGCAATTACATTAATTCCCTTTAATTTTGAGGCAATGCTTCTGCAGGAGGGAGTCACTGCCCCACATGAAATACTTCTTCAGATGGGCTACCCCACTGGGCTTTGCTCCTCATCTTACCTGCATGACTTAGCACACATGACCCATGTTCTCACACTGTAAGATGAGAGCCTTTGTTTTTATTTTTATCCTGGTGCTAAATTATTAATAAGTGCAAAGTGAAACCCAACAGAGGCCATCTAAATTCCAGGAAGATTCCCGGGGTATCTGTTACAGGTTGACCTTTTACAACCTGAAGGTAGGAACTCAGTGAGAGTGGGAAAATGTTCTCCTAAGACATGAGTGCATTAGTGAATAGATGCATGCTGGGTCATTGTAATACAAAATCCTGTTTGTGCAAGAGAAAATATGGCATCCTATGCCAGATCTTCTTAGACATGTCTCATTATTAAAAAGAGAGAGGGAGAGAGAAGAGACAAGCTAGCTCTGATTGTGGCTTGGAAGGAAAGTAACAGCCTTGCTGTCAAGGAATCTAAAGCTCAGAAAGGTAAAGAACTTTCCAAATTCGCAAGGCTGTTTTATGATGGAGTTAGAATTTGAACACAGATCTGAATCTAGAAATCTGGAAAAAAAGACCTTTCCAAGTTTCTAAATGCCACTACATTTGACTTTTAAAATTAAGAGACTTCAACCTGTTAACAACAGTTGTCTCTGAGGAATAGGGCTGGTAAAAAATTAGAAAGAGAAAAGGGAACTTTCTACTTTGTATTCTCTGCTATCACTGTATTTTCAACAGATATGTACAAATTTGTTTTTTAAATGTGAAGTAACAAAATCAGTTATGAAATAGTAAATGTATCCTTTCTCTAAAAATAAAGTCAATACTAATTACTAAAAATTTGTTACTAGATATTTTTTCCCCAGTACTTGGAGGTTGAACCCAGAGCCTCCTACATACTTCCCAAGTGCTCTACCACTAAGCTGCATTCCCAGCCCACTTGTTTATTTTTTTATTTTGAGACAGGGTCTCAGTAAATTATGCAGGCCACCTCTGGCCTTAAACTTGTGATCATCCTGCCTGTGCCTCCTGAGTCGCTGGGATTAGAGGCATGGGTCACCATACCCAGCTGATAGTGTAATATTTCACTATATAGTTTTCACTTTAAGAATTCACTTTATGAAAAAAATTCATTTCAAAGCATTTTCTAAATATTCTTATTTCTCTTTTTCTGCTTCTAAGGAGGAAATACATATGTGTGTATATATATGTATGTGTGTAAATACACACACACACACACACACTCACACACACACACACACATTCTACTCTTCTTGGTGCCTATTCGCATATATAAACCCAATGGAAAGATTTTTCCCAAACTTTTGATTGATATAATTTAGCAAAAGCATTTTCATAGATAGTGCATGGTATACTATGACAATTTAGTGAGTAGTACACGCATTACTATCATAAAATTGCCCTACTCTTGCCAAGAAGTCCTAGAAACTGCTTCAATAAAAACTTTTAGCATATACTCTCTTATTTTTAACTGAGCTTGAGTCATCCAATGAAAGTGATTTTTTTCTGCTTAATTGACTTTGATGCTAGGTACCAAGAACCCAACTCTTTCCATTTCTTAAATATATGATTCCTGAGAGTGAGAATTCTAACATATACTATCAGTAGATGTGAAGTTTTAATTTAACAATGTAAGAAAAATTATAGCACTGTAAGCTGGAATAATGTATAATGTTTATCAACAAGTCAATATTGGCCAAACTGCACACTAATTTTCCTTCTACCAGATATACCACCATGTCTGCCATGTCTCTTTAAATGCACACATTCCTTTAACTTAAATCAATTTAATATAAAGTGTTTTATATTATTTCTTTAAGTAGAAAACCGATCACTAAATCTATACATAAATGAATAGTACAATACAAACACTTAAAATTTAAAATGTTTATATATATATATATATATATATATATATATATATATCATATACTGACAATGCATCAAATATCAAATTTCTATTGATCTTATAGAGGAATATCAGATCAACATGGGAAGTTAAGTAAAATCCTGTTAGAATTTATCTGCAAATACTTCTAAGTCATTTTTTAACTAAATCCTATGGTTGTTAAATCCTTAAGGCCTATGAAAAATTATATGTGTGATTTTGCAGAAGCATTTTGGAATTTAAAACTATATTGAGTATATACTGATATATACTGATATATACTGAGTATATATCTATACTCAGATAATTTAATCTCATTGATCCACAAGCAGTGATTCTTAAAACGACAAATGGTTTAATGTTGTTGTTAGGTGCCGTCAAAGTTGGTGTCTGACTCATAGCTACCCTGAGTACAACAGGAAAAACACTATTGTTAGTGCTTCTCTGCTATTCATATGGTTTTCAATGGTGGATTGATTTTTGGGAGTGGGTTGCTGGGTCCTTCTCCCAAGCCTACAGCACCTGGCGTTCCCAGCAGGTCTCCCATCCAAATACTAACCAGGCCCAGCCCTGCTCAGCTTCCGAGATCTGACAGGATTGGACAACACAGTGGTATGGATGCAGGAAAATGGTTTAATATAGAAGTCTAAATCAGACTCTGAGTCATAAATTTGCTAATGGTTTTTCCCTAGGGAAATTTGCCTCGAGTCTTACTATGTTTTAACTTCTGTTTTTAGCTGCTATTGTTCCCCCACAATGAAAAACAAAAAACACATACACAAAAACTTTACTGCAAAATGCAACACATACAACACTCTAAATATATTTTAAAAAGAAACCTGTACCCCTGTGTTAATTATATCTATATTTTGTGATTTGGAAAGTGAAAATACTCTTGAGGATTCAACTTGGCTTTCTGAAAGAGTATTCTTCAATTTTGGCACTTAATGTTCTATTATCCGTTTAATATTTTACTTGCTAAAGAAAGAGGAAACAAATGCAGAGAACAGTCTTTCCCAGTACTGCCACTGGAACATGGACATGATAGCACGAAAAGGGCATTACAACTATTTCACGTCAACTACATTTCTTCCTAAAGAGCCTTCTAGAAAATAGATGTTACAACTTGAAAAAAAAAAAACTAGAAGAACTAAGATCTACCAAATATGAAATACAAACAAAAAAGGAGAGACTTCCTTTAAAACTTTCAGACTAGATTTAGCATGCACAGAACACCAAATGTGGACATTAGCCAGATGTCACTGTGGTATCTTCTTCAGGCTGTAATCCACTAGTTAGTAGTCATACTGTGCCACTTCCCCAGCACCATATAACTTAAAAATCATCACATGTACAAGACAAAAGTTGAAAATGGGAGAAGACATAAGCAAAAAGATGAAAAGTAAAAAATGGGCTAGGGTGGAGCCCAATGGTAGAGCACTTCCAAAGGATGCTTGAGGTCCGGGGTTCAACTCCAAAATACCGCAAGAAAAAAAAAATGTAGTAGAACAACTATTTACACAGCATTTATATATTTTATTAGGTACTATAAGTAATCTGAGAGAAGGACCTGGCAATCCACTCCCAAGGCAATCCCAAAACAGTCAGCCACTGAAAACCCTATGAGGGTCGCTATGAGTCGGATACTGACTCAACAGCACCTAACAACAACAACAACAACATAAGTAATCTAGAGATGATTTAAAGCATACAGGAAGAGTATGTTATGTATGTGCGTAGGTTACATGCAAATACTATAACATTTTATATAAGGGGCATGCATATCCATTTAGGCAGAGAGGGGCTGTCCTAGAATTAATAACTTGAGCATACTAAGGGACAAATGTAATTCTAGGAGGGCTCTGCAAGTTTCAGTCCTGCTCAAAAGGCTCAGCTCAGACTGCCAACCTTTTTTTTTTTCCTTTTTTGTGGTACTGTGGGTTGAACTTGGGGCCTTGTGCTTGCATGCTTTGCAAGTGCTAGACTACTCAGCTGCACCTCCAGTCCTTTTTTTTTTTTTTTTTTTTTTTTTTTTGAGACAGGGTTTCACTAAATTACAAAGACTGCCCTCTGGTCTCGAACTTGCGATCCTCCTGCCTCTGCCTCTCAAGTCGCTGGGATTACAGGGGTGTGCAACCATGCCCAGCTCAGACTGCCAACCTTTCACCAAGCTATCACCGCAGCCTCCCCACCTTTCCAGGTGAATTTGTCATTGCTTCTTAAGTGAACTCTGCTGGCTAGGTTGATGTACTCCTCACCATTCCCTGAACATAACTGATGCCTTCTAGCATTTGAGGCCTTTTTCCTGGAATATTGTCCTCACCATTTCTGCCCATTAAAACTCTTCCCATTTCATTAGCTAGCTTACTAGCTTTCATTTTACTAGTCAGTTCACTAACTCAAAACCACCTCCTCCATGATGCCTTTCCTCTCCAGTTCAGAAACTTTTCCCCTACTCCTCAGACTCCAGAACATAACACTCAACTATAACAGTGATAACAGTCATGACAATGACAATAATAAAAATAGAAAGACATAAATTCTATGTGTAAACTACTATTACAGGCATTTTACATAATTTGGCATCAGTCCTCACAATTACTTGGAAGTAGGTTCATTATAATCCCATTTCTATTTTACATGGGAGACACTGAGAATCAGTTGCTCAAGGTCACACAGCTGGGCATGCTGGAGTCAAGGAGTTTGGCCCCCTCATGGACACTCATAACCACTTCCTGATGGGCCACTCAACCCTGTTGTAATTATTTTCCTTTATACTTCAGTAGAAAGCTCCTATAGCCAATAACTAAGTTCCCCACGTTTGTAAGCCTTCCAGTGCCTCCTGTCAAACATATGTTCAGTAAATATGTTTCATAAATGCCTACTTTAAACTTAAAGGTACCAAGATTTATCCACTCCACAGGGCCAGTTCAGCTTTATTAATAATTAGTGAATGAAATGTAAAAAGTGAGTACTACAATTTCAGTGGTAATGCCCAGGGGAGCTAGTAAAATTAACTTTCTGGGTCCAGTGATAGAGTCAATTCTCCCAAGATGTGCTAAAAAAAAATAGGCAATAAAGAGACAGATTACAAATAAAAAGCTCCAGCTCATATGACTTGTATTTGCTTGTAAAAAGTGTTTAGAAAGTCAATGCACATTCCCTGATCCAGATATTCAGTCTCCTTCTTCCCTTATGTCTGTTCACAGGTTACACTCAGCCACCCCATCACCCGATAAGAGGCAGCCAAGAGGAGGGGAACTGAACACAAATGACCAGAGATGACTGTAATTCAATCAGCATGTGCTTAATTTATTTAATGCTTACAATTTTCACAGGAACCTGAATGGCACAGGAAGTGTTTGCAGCCTGATGAAGAAGCTTAAAGACATCGACAGCAAGGGTTCTAACGGGTTTGGGGGAACAGTCTGTGACGGGACCAAACTGGACCTCAGCCTGCCTTGCATCATGGTAGCATTTAAATGGCCAACCCCTCCCCCTCCTTGAGCCACCCTACAAGGAAGCCAGGCACTGAGTCAGGGCAGTCTTCTTTGGCAACTTGGTAAGACTGGCCCCTGACCTGTGTTCTCAAAGCCCTCTGCCCTTCTTCAAATTCTTACTCCAATTTGTTTCTGTGGTTATTTGATTTAGTCTATCTTCCCAATTGGCTGTAAGGCAAATGAGGCTAATTTCCATCTCTTCTGGATCTACAGGACTCAACACTGTGCCTGGCAGATGGCGCACAATCAAAAGAACACCTGATGGCTACCCAAAGAAATAGTAGGGAGAAAGAAGGCATTTTCTGTTAGAAGAAGCATGACATAATCACAGAACACTGACCATCAATTTAGTTGTTGTTGTTGTTAGGTGCCGTGGAGTCGGTATCTGACTCATAGCGACCCTCATGGGGTTTTCAATGGCTGACTATTTCGGGATTGCCTTGGGAGTGGATTGCCAGGTCCTTCTACCATTTTTGCGGTGCTGGAAATTGAACTCAGGACCTCAGAGACTGCAGCGCAGCGCTCTACCAACTGAGCTAAATCCCAGCCCCATCAATCTAGAGAGGTGACAAAGTATAGTGGTTAGGCACTGAGATCGGGAGCCAATCTGCCTGGGTTCTTATGCAGGCTTTTTAACCTCTGAGCAGCACATTAATTATCTCGCCATTTTGTTTCTGTATGTGTGAAGTGAGAATATAACTGGAACGTAGGCCCCCTCAGGCAGAAGGCCACAATGTCATTGAGACAGTGCTGCTTTGTACATTATTTGTTGGAAAGAGTGAATAATAACACAGGAAAAGTGATCAGAACTATACCCAGCACAGAGCTCTAACTACAGCAAGGGAACACAGAAAAGAGATAAACTTGTTCCCCCAACATTTTTTCTCATTTTCACCACTGTTATGGTTTAAAGAAGAAATGTCTCCCACAGGCTCATGTGATGAATGCTTAGTGCCCCGTTGGTGGCACTATTTTGGGAGGTTCTGGAGACTATAGGAGGTGGGGCCCAGTTGGAGGAAGTAGACCATTAGACATGTGTTTCTGGGTCCCCAGGCCCTTCCCTGTTCTCTGTTTCCTATCTGCCATGAAGTGAGTAGGCTCCTCCTCCACAAGCTTCTACCACCATGATGCTCTGCCTCACCCCAGGTCCAGAATTAATGAAGCCAGGCACCACAGACTCAATCTCTGAACCTGTGAGCCAAAACAAATCTTTCATTCCTTGGACTGTTTCTGTCAGGTATTTTGTCACAGAAAGAGAAAAAGTAATATAACTACCCACCCCGGTGTGAATCTAAATCTATATATTTCTCACAGCTGAGCCCTAAAGCCTGTCTCTACATAGAAACATTAAAACATGAGGTTGTAAATATCCCTTGTGATGGCTATATGCCAAAACCATAAGATTGAGATCATCATTAAGTAAAACTCTTTGATCGTAAACTACAGACATCAATCCTACTTCTGGTTTTGCCTCTTCAAATAGGCTGAGTCACTCAGTGCCTTAGTATCAACAATTATAAAATAAATGCCACTAGCCCCTGCTTTATCAAATCCACTGTCAAAATATCAGAAGATCCCTGAGGTCACACATGTTTCTCTCCAACAAAGTGCATGTAAGCACTAGAGAGCTGATGTTACTATAACTGTACTCATTTCTTTTTCATATTTCAACTTTTCATGAACAAAAGGTAAGATTACCAAGCTTGGAAAGGAAAGCAATTACCAATTACCTGCAAATAACGAACCACACAAGACCATCTATAAAAACACACCAAACAACAAGAAACTCTGCAAAGAGCTGAAACATAAAACTTTTAAAGCCTCTTCCTTGGCTCCTAAGACTTGGTTCTCACACTACTTAAAGGTCAAGGTACTTAATTTATAAACTGCTTTTTCTTGAAGACAGCATTAAGTCTTAATTGTCATAAGTAACCACAAACAAAATGTTTATTATTTTTATGCCTAGCAAAATGTTCTTCTTAATCATTTCCTCCCAGTATATTCAATGACTAAGAAAACAATATCTACATTCAACTTTATAATTTTTTAAAAATAGAAAAAGTCATATATTTCTGAAATGCACAAACAATTTTACTGTTGTTCTAACAGCTTACAGAAATAGAAAGACCCAATGTTGAATAATCACTTACAAATTAGATAGGTAAGTCTGGTTACACACCAGAAATGCAACTGTATATTTTAAACAATCTGTATTTTAGTCGGTCTATTTTAAAACAATCAAGTTGAATAGTCTAATTAAAACAGGGTAAGAATGAATGCATCTTGTCTCCTACAGACTTTGGTTGAACCCACTGTAAAGGAAAATAAGTCATTCTTCCTGTTCTTCAAGTCTATTATAAATCACAGATTATGAGGTCAGCAAAGTATAAGACAATACATCTGTTTGACAGACATGGAGGTGAGGCTAATTATAGAAGTAAGGCAGAATGTGGTCTCCATCTCCATCACTTATTTCTACCCCAAAAATACTAAATCTGGCATCCTTCTGAGAACACGGTCTAGAAATGACTGTACTTTTTGTCTGAGGTAAGGTTTGCTCTGAAATATTCTCACATAACATCTCTTTACATTTTAATCTGAAGTTGAGATTTGATGTACAGATAACGAGAAGCAGGCTTTATTTACTTGAGAATTCGTTTGGAATAGAAATACTATTTCTACTGCTCTCACAGATGTAATCAGAGGGAACCGAGTAGGAACTCTTTGATGGGCAATTTAGGAGAATTGCAGACAACATTAACCATATGTTCCGATTTAATTTTATGAATTAATTGGCCCCCAAAAAATGTCTTTCCAGAACTGGAAATACAACCAAGACAAATACACATCCCTTGCTACCACTGTCTCAGTGACACTATCGCCTTCTTCTGCTTGAGGTGAGCCCTTTTTCCAACACAGACATCAGTGAGTGTTATACTACAGTGAACTAGCCCAACCCTTTATTGGAGAACCCAAGCAAACACCAAGCCAATGGTCTTAGCACACAGATGTTATGAGTACCTTGATAAAGGAGGAAAGGAGTAAATGTTTGGTCCCGATATGATGTGAGTCTCTCATCTCACACAAGTGAGCACAAGTCTCTCATATTGCAACATATAGGTAAATATAAGCATGTACAACACCTCCCATTCATCATCAGAAGCCAGTCTGTGTGTGAAACACAAAGACAGACTTGCTGCAGAATATCACTTGAATAATGCATACTCTCAAGCTCAAAGGCTTCATGTTAGAAACTCCTGGCACTTACTGAGTTTCACCACTTACTTCTGGGTACTAGCGTTTGTCTCATAAAACCTTCCAAATGATGAAAGAAAAGGGAGAAAAATAGGCCAGGTGTGGTGGCACATGCCTGTAATATCAGTGACTCAGGAGGCTTGAGGCAGGAGGATCACAAGTTTGGGGCCAGAGGCAGCCTGTGTAATTTAGCAAGATCCTGTCTCAAAATAAAAAAATCAATCTTAAAACTATTAATGGGAGACTTGAACATGAACAACGTACAATGAAATGCATGTACAGAAATGTCATGATGAGACCCAGTAAGTTGTACATTAAGAAATACTAATAAAAATAAACAAATAAGCAAGTAAAAAATGGATTGGCAGTGCAGCTAAGTGGTAAAGCACTTGCAAAGCATGAGTGAAGTCCTGGGTTCAATCCCCCAGTTAAAAAAAAAGTGACAAAAGGTGTTCTTTAAAACAATGATTACATTTACTCATGTTTAGAAGGCAAAGAATTATAACATTTTTGATGATAAAGATGCTGAGGAGCCACAGATTACAATTTAATATTTAAGTACTCTTAATGCCTATTTTCAATTATGAAAAACTCCTTAAATTTACAAATGAACTATAGCCCAAAGTTTATTTGTAAAGGCTAATATTTCAAATTCTGGAAATATTTTTCTAAAGACAAGAATTTAAGATTGTTAGTTTCCTGGGCTGGTCCAAAAATGACCACGTTTCATAGTATCACTAAAAGAATTTATCTAAAATAAAACTTAATAGAAAAATTATTTTGAAAACCAAATGCTAAGACTACAATAATTAAAGAAATGTGTTGGCTTTTTAAGTTCTTTCCCTTCAATGCTAATACTTGAGGAAAGACATTAGAAGAACATGAGGAAATCTACAAACAGGTTTTTAATGACTCTAAGTTGAACTCTGAATTACTTTAAATGTTTTGACCGGTACTTTATTATCTATCTAATGTTACTTCAAAATGCATAACTTCCCTCAGCATTTAGCATTTTGATTAAGATTGACTTACAACCTAACAGCAAAAGGTTGTTGTTAGGTGCTGTTGAGTTGTGTCCCACTCATAGCGTCCCTCATAGGGTTTTCAAGGGCTGATTGTTTCAGGATTGCCTCAGGAATGGATTCCTGTATTCTTCTCCTATTTTTGCAGTGCTTGGAATTGATCTCAGGACCTCAGAGATTGTAGAGCAGTGCTGTACTAGCTGAGCTAAATCCCAGCCCCAAAGCAATGGGAGGCAGGGAAAATGCTATGAGAAAGATTCTTAGGATAACTAGAAGGAAACATTGGGAAGAAAAGTAAGAAAAGGTCAGAAACTTTCTGGGCACACACAAGAGGATGAATACCAAACAGAGATGAAACCCATGTAGAGAAGGTTGTTTCCCATCACGTTATAGCAACATATGGTACCCTGTGATATCCTATAAGCAGGGGTGGAGGGGAGGTACACCAGGCAATCCACGATATTCAGTCTAATAATCAGAGCATGTACTTGAGGAACTTTAAATAAAATTGCTTTTAAAATTAAAACTTTAGTCAAGTATGGTGATATACACCTATAATCCCAGCACTCAAGACGCTGAGGCAAGAAGATAGTGAGCTCAAGACCAGCCAAGGCTATGTAACAAGACCTCTTCTCAAAAAAATTAATTAATTCTGTAAAAGCCTTTTCAAATATATTTATCTTATTCTTTTCAAATTTTAAATTATTTTTAGATAAGAAGTTATATAAACTTCTAAGAGCCACAATGAATGTGAACTAAATCTCAGGTCTACAATCTCATAGTAACTTGTAAGCTACTATCCTTTGAACTTTCTCAGGAATAGAAAACTAACAATGAGCACAAACAAGGAGCTGGTTGTTCTCTTCCAGTATTTACAAAAGAGTTGTTGCTTAGAGAATGCCAGAGAAATAAGAGATTCGCCTAGCAGTTAGGTGTTTACAGAAAGGATTCTGTGGCAGTTTTTCTGTGCATTATTACCCTGAACTGTTCAAACATATGCCACATGACAGGATTGTCCTTCAAGAAGATAAGAGAACTAATCATCCTTAAACAGGCAAACATGTTTTTTAAGTAACCAAGTTCCCTAAATACTTTAGCTTCTTAATTTCCACAAACAAAACCAAAACAAATAAAGCCAACTCCAACTTAGATCAGTCACTTAAACTCAACCAACAGATCTACTGCATACATACCCACTGGAATACACACGAAGTCTGTCCACCTCCCCAGGAGCTACCAGGAATTTCCCTCTTCTTCTGGCTAAGAAATATGCATAGACCTCACATTTTCCAGAAATCAGGCCCTGATCATCCCTTGCCAGCAGTTTCTCACTCACATCTTTTAATCAACAGCAAGAATTGCACTGTAGGTTTATTAGTAATATGGAAAATGAGGATGAAGGAGAATAGCAAAGGAGATAAACAGAGAATTCTGCCCAGTTCTACACACAGACTTTACTTCTTCAGTCAGCAAGGAGTGACTGATATCAGGCACCACAGATAATACCAAGATCAAGGCAAGTATGTTCCTGACCTCATAGAACATCCCTTATGTATTTCTGATCTTCCAATCCAAGAGGTCTCAATTTTAAGTACTCTGCAGAAATACCATAAAGCTATTTTAAGATATAGATATCCTGGCTTCTTCCCGAGGTTCTAATTTACCAAATATGAGGTTTGGCCTATTGGTATGTCTGATATATAAATATGTTTAAGGACCACTGTTATATTATCCTTACATAATTAAGAAGACCAAATACTTAAATTATTTCACAGAACTAAAAATAAACATTCTTCCGTCAGCTTTAAGAGATAGCTGATATAAGAATGGAGGTCAACGCTCTTGATGAAAGTCCAAGAGTACATCAGCAGGCTTTGCTAGTGTCTTTTACAATCTAAGTAACAAATCTACCTCTTTGTTCATGTGTTGACTTGTAGGCACACTGAGTTAGATTCTTTTGTTGTTGTTAGGTGCTATCAAGTTGGGTCTGACTCATAGCAACCCTACCTACAACAAAACAAAACACTTCCTGACACTGTGCTATGCCTGGTACTATGTCAATGCTTCTCTACTATTCATAGGGTTTGCAATGGCTGACTGTTTTGGGATTGTTTCAAGAGTGGCTTGCCAGGTCCTTCTCCCGTTTCTGTGGTGCTAGGGATTGAACTCAGGACCTCAGAGAGTGCAGAGCAGCACACTACCAACTGAGCTAAACTCCAGCCTGAGTTATATTTTAAGGATATAAAAATGAGGGCAATAAGGGAAGCAGACATGTAAATAATCAGATCATCATGGCACAGTAGCATAAGACAAATCTGAATCACAGAGGTAAGTATACTGTGGAGAGCTTCAAGTAAAGATCTAAAAGGTGAACTTTAAAAGTCTTTCTGAGTGCAAATCTGGTCATTTCAACTCTCCAGTAGCTTCCTTTGTCATGGAGAATAAAACTCCAACTCACCCTCACATAGCAGCCCAGCAGAGACCTCAGACCTCATCCCCTGCGTGGGCTTTGCCGAGGTTCACTCAGTTCATTCCCACTGTACAGCCTTGGTACACGCTATTCCCTCTGCCCAGAATGTTCTTCCTCTTTATTATTTTAACTGTCCCCCCTCCAAGAAGGCTTCCCTGAACTTCCACCTGCAATAGCCAACCAGTCATCAGCACATTGCCCCCTAGACACTGTCACTGTCCTTCCCCCCAGCAAAATATAAGCTCTATAAGGACAGGGATTTTATCTATCTTTTTCATTGCCACATCCTGAAAGCCCAGGAGTGCCTGGCAGAGGTGTTCCATAAATATCTGTTCAATGAGAGAATGAACAAATGAGCCAGACAAGAGAGAGGGAACAATGATTTCCCACTGGATGAACAGATGACTTACTTCCCCCTTCTGACTAAGCTATCAGGAAATTCATGACTAAGTTTTAAGTTGGAGTAAGTCAGAGAAAGTTTCTTTTAAAAGCAATTAAAATCCTTCATTTTTGTAATACTGTCAACCTATATATTAGCCAGTTGAGATGAGGAGAAGAAAGAGAAAGAAAAAACACAGCAAGAAGAAAGAAGTGGTCAGAACAGAATGAGAGAAAGAGATGGAAAGAGTAGGGGGAAAAACAGGAATGGAGAGGGCGAGGTGCACAGACATGACAAGGAATGGTGGGCGAGAAAAGAAGAAACCAGCTTTTTCACAGAATGGTATTCAGGCAACAGGTGTCTACATATGGTGGGGGCTGTGAAGGTAGAGGGCAAGAAGGATTGGAACACCAGCAACAGAGGGGGTTCTTAACCTCCCAGTGCTGCCTCTTGCGACAAGTTCTTTAAATTATCTGAGTCCCCAGGGACTGAGAGATGACAGGGAATGAGGAGGAAAGGGTGGGCAGGCAGGGCAAAGAGAACATCTCTAAGCTTTGTCTGTTTCTGAAAATCTGTGAAAAACCACTGTGTGTGGCTCCCCTGGAGAAAGTACTTCCTCAGAAGGGAAACGATTCTCTGGAGTACTGCTAAAGTGGACAAGGAAAAGGTCTGAGACCCTCCAACCTCACCCTGAAGTTTCTGTACTTAACCTGAGGTTTATGTCAGCCAACATTCAAACTATAAAAATGCAAGGGGGAAGGTGAGGAACAAAAAAGTAAGATGTATTTAATAAAGAGAATTCTATGGTCCACATTCTGGGTAAACCTCAAAAACTGTAATTATAATAGAAGGATCTTAATCAATGACTTAAATCTGATTTCCTCTTCCCTGAATTCAGAAGCAAAATATTTTCAATCAGTGCATATCTTTAAAATCTAATATCTAATATATTTTTTAACTATGTGCTAATCATAGCACAAGTCCAATGCCAGGATATCCTAAAAGGTTTTTGGGTTTTGTTTGTTTTTTTAAAGTTTGGGGATTTTTTACTCACACATAGAGACAGGAAAACATAATTCTTTTAGAATCTGTTTTAAATCGTTAACCCTGTTTTGTTACTAGTTCCATTATACTTCACAGAAGTGGCTCTAGAAAAAAAAATAAAACTTAAAAGTTGGCTCTAGATAAAATGTGTAACTCATTGCCAAAATTACAACTCACTTACAGGCACTAAGATTTTCTCAAAATTTCATACATTTCTGAAGAGAACATATCTTACTACATTCAAACTAAAGGTATCTAAGGCTTCTCCAATTTCAAGACAATATCCTATAATGCTATTAAAATATTCTTAAATTCTGCATACAGGATGGATCCATTCCTATATGTTTGAACAAGGAGTCAATTTCACACCCAAATCACTGGCATGAGACGTTGGTGATAGTAGTCAAGAGCAAGACCAAGGGATAAAATTGCAGTGGTTCCCTCTTACCCACAGGGGACATATTCCTAGACCCCTCAGGACATGCTTGAAACGATGGGCAGGACTGAATGCTGTATGTTGTTGTTGTTGTTAGGTGCCGTCGAGTTGGTATCCGACTCATAGCGACCCTCATAGGGTTTTCAATGGCTGACTGTTCCAGGATTGCCTTGGGAGTGGATTGCCAGGCCCTTCTCCCATTTTTTGCGGTGCTGGGAATTGAACTCGGGACCTCAGAGATTGTAGCACAGCGCTTTACCAACTGAGCTAAATCCCAGCCCTGAATACTGTATAGGCTGTGCTTTTTTCCTATACTTACCAATGATAAATTTTAATTTATAAATTAGACACAGTAATAGATTAACAATACAAAGTAATAAAATAAAATAATTAAAACAATATAATGAAAGTCTTGTGAATGTAGTCACTCTCAAAATATGTTATTGAACTGTACTCACCCTCCTTATTGTGATACGGTGAGGTACAGTACATGCACGTGCTGAGATGAAATAAGGTGAATGAGGCCAGGAGTGGTGGCGCATGCCTGTAATCCCAGCAACTCAGGAGGCAGA
>VMDO01003316.1:76561-146285 GCA_007922755.1 Pedetes capensis
GGGAGGGACGGAGGGAGGGAGGGAAATTAAAGAAATTATAGGAAACTTTTTCCACTTTTCTTCTATATTTTGGTCATGCCACTTTTTAAGGTAATTTTTTTAAATATAAGAAGAAAAACAAAAAAAGACCCCTGTCTTCTCATTAAATTATCCCCTTTTCCAACTAGATATTTAAAATAGAGGCTGCCTAAGTGTGGTGGCTCACACCTGTAATCTCAGCAACTCAGGAGGCTAAGGCAGGAGGATCAGGAGTTCAAGGCCAGAGGCACCTTGTCTTACTTAGCAAGACCCTGTCTCAAGATTAAAAAGTAAAATATGGGCTGAGGGTGTAGTTTAGTGATAGGGTACTTACAAAGCATGTGTGAGGCCCTGAGTTCAAATGCCAAGTACCACTAAATAAATAAATAAATAAATGAAATGAAATGAAATGAGAGGCGGAGCATGCCTGTAATCCCAGTACTCGAGAGGCTAAGGCTGGAGGATCTTCAGTTTAAGCCAGCCTGAGCTATGTAACTAGAACTTGTCTCAAAATAAATGAAATAAAATTTATCTTTTCCCAACTTCTCCTCCTTCTTCCTCCTAAACAGCATCCTCACCTTCACATAATTCTTCTGTCTGACATTTCCTTATCAATTTAGCCCCCTGGGATTAGTTCTCCTAATCCTTCCCTCTCTCCAGGCCTACCCCAGATCCCAATACCCACATAAGAATGCAAAGAATTATTTATCTTACTAGCTTCAACTACTAGAACAATGCCTATTGTATGATAACTGCTCAGAAAATATTTGTTAAATGACCTCCCATGTATCCAAATGTGGCACCTATTTCACACTTTTCACAATGGTTCATTGCTCACCTGTCTCCCATTTTAAACTAAGCATTCTTTTTCTTTTTCTTTTTCTTTTTTCCCTAGAACTTATCACAGTTCTAGGCAGGGCCCACAGGAGCTAAACAAATATTTACTGAATTAATGAGTATGTGACTATATCCCAGAAGTAAGAAATTCATTTGGTTTAGATAGATTCTGCCTTTAAAACCAAATTACATCCTGAGAGGGAAATACACCCTCCAGCAAATTATACTAAGCAATATCAGATTAACAACCACCTGAGGGTTACTGAGCCAAGGAAGGACTTAATCATAAAATAAAATGAACAGGGAAGATGAGTGGACAAAAAGATCTTCAGGTCTTGGGGTGTGCGTCTAAAGGCCCAAGCACAAAACAGGTAACAAGAGGTAGGATATTGGCTCAGAAAACTTGGGAAGGCCACACAGCTTCCCTGCCCAGAGCCACCAGGCATTCCTAAGTGCTTATAACACTGTACCAATGTCACCTTTATATGCATGACCTTCTCCAGTACTCACCACACCTCTGTTAGGTGGAAAATTATTATCCCTATTGTAAAGCTGAAAGAAATACCAGTTTGGATAAATGAAATAACTTGCTCAAGATACACAATTAACAAGTGGATTCAAAGCCACACTTGTGGCAACACTATGATCCTTGCTCTCCATACGAAGCCTGATGGAGAGAGACACGTTTGCAATTAGTAAGAAGACTCAGAAGTAGGCCACAACTATTTAGGCCTTACATGTAGTATACAAAATAAAAAGCAGACACAGACATGGTTGTTGTTGTTGTTGTTAGGTGCTATCGAGTCCGACTCACAGCGACCCTATGTACAGCAGATCGAACCACTTGCCGATTCTGTGCCAAGCAAACCATCTTATTTATGTTTAAGCCCATTGTTGCAGACACTGTGTCAATCCATCTGGTGGAGGGTTTTCCTCTTTTGCATTGACCTGCCACTCTTCCAAACATGATGTCCTTCTCCAGGGATTGATCTCTCGTGACTACATGTCCAAAATATGTAAGACGCAGTCTGGCCATTCTTGCTTCCAAGGAGCACTCTGGTTGCACTTCTTCTAGGACAGACTTGCTGGTTCTTTTGGCAGTCCATGGTATATTCAATAGACGTCTCCAGCACCACAATTCAAAAACATCAACTCTTTTTCTGTCTCTCTTGTTCAATGTCCAGCTTTCACAACCACATGATGCCACTGAAAATACCATGGCATGAGTGAGACGCACCTTCGTCTTCAATGTGACATCTTTGCTTTTCAATACTCTAAAGAGATCTTTTGCCACAGCTTTTCCTAGAGCAATGCGTCTTTGGATTTCTTGACTGCTGCTTCCACGGGTGTTGATTATAGAGCTAAGCAAAGCAAAATCTTGGACAACCTCAATCTTTTCTCCATTTGTTGTGAAGTTCCGTGCTGACCCAGTCATAAGGATTTTTGTTTTGTTGATGTTTAGTCACAACCCATATTGAAGGCTATGATCTTTGATCTTCATCAGTAAATGTTTCAAATCCTCTTCATTTTCAGCAAGCAGAGTGGTGTCATCTGCATAACGCAGGTTGTTAATGAGTCTTCCTCCAATCTTGAGGCTGTGATCTTCCTCATAAATTCCAGCTTCTCAGATTATTTGCTCAGCGTAAAAATTGAAGAGATAGGGTGAAAGTATACAACTCTGACACACACCTTTCTCAACTTTAAACCAGGCAGTGTTTCCTTGTTCTATTTGAACAACTGCCTCATGGTTCATATACAGATTTCTCATGAGCACAATTAGGTGTTCTGGTATTCCCATTTTCCGAAGTGTTATCCATAACACTTAATTTCTTATGATCCACACAATCAAATGCCTTTGCATAGTCAATAAAACATAGATAGACATCTGATATTCTCTGCTTTCAGCTAATATCCACCTGACATCAGCAATGATGTCCCTGGTTCCCCACCCTCTTCTGAATCCCGCTTGATTTTCCGGTAATTCCCTGTCTATATACTGCTGCAGTCACTTCTGAATGATCTTTAGTAGAATTTTGCTGGTGTGTGATATTAATGATATTGTCCGATAGTTTGCACATTCAGTTGGATCCCCTTTTTTGGGAATAGACACAAATATGGATCTCTTCTAGTCAGTTGGCCAAGTAGCTGTTTTCCAAATCTGTTGGCATAAACATGTTAACATCTCCAGTGCTGCATCTGTTTGTTAAAACATCTCTACTGGTATCCCATCAACTCCTCGAGCCTTGTGTTTCGCCAGTTCTTTCAAGGCAGCTTCCACTTCATCCTGCAACACCATTGGTTCCTCTTCACATGCAACCTCTTGGAATGGTTGGTCATCTACCAATTCTTTCTTGTATAGTGACTCTGTGTATTCTTCCTATCTTGTTTTGATGTTTTCTGCATCATTTAATATTTTCCCTGTAGAATCTTTCACTACTGCCACTTGAGGCTTGAATTTTTTCTTCACTTCCTTAAGCTTGAGAAACACAGAGCATGTTCTTCCCTTTTGGTTTTCTGCCTCCAGCTCCTTGCACAGGTTATTATAATATTTGTTTTTGTCTTCTCGAGCTGCCTTCTGAAATCTTCTGTTTAGTTCCTTAAGTTCCTCATGTCTTCCTTTTGCTTTAGCTGCTCAATGTTCGAGGGCAAGGTCCAGTGTCTCTTTTGACATGTAATTTGGTCTTTTCCTTTTTTCTTGTCTTTTTAAGAACTTTTTGCTTCCTTCTTGAATGATATCTTTTATGTCATGCCACAACTCCTCTGGTCTCCTATCATTTGTGTCTAATGCATTAAACCTATTTTTGAGGTGGTCTCTGAACTCAGGTGGGATATACTCAAGGTCATACCGTGGCTCTCATATACTTGTTCTAATTTTCTTCAGCGTCAGTTTGAACTTGCATATGAGAAGTTGATGGTCTGATCCACAGTCAGCACCTGGTCTTGTTTTGACATTTTGTACAGAGCTTTTCCATCGTCTCCTTCCACATATGTAGTCAATTTGATTCCTGTATGTTCCATCTGGTGAAGTCCATGTGTACAGTCTCCGTTTATGATGTTGAAAAAATGTATTTGTAATGAAAAGGTCATTAGTCTGACAAAATTCTATCATGTGATCTCCAGCTTTGTTTCTGTCACCAAGACCATATTTTCCAACTACTGGGCCTTCTTCTTTGTTTCCAACCCTTGTGTTCCAGTCACCAGTGATTATCAGTATGTCTTGATTGCATGTTTGATCTATTTCAGATTGCAGAAGCTGGTAGAAGTCTTCCCTTTATTTGTGGCCTCAGTGGTGGGTGCATAAATTTGAATAATAGTCATATTAACTGGCCTTCCTTGTAGGCGTATGGATATTATTCTATCACTGACAACATTGTATTTCATGACAGATCTTGAAATGTCTTTTTTGATGATGAATGCAACCCCATTTCTCTTTAGTTGATCATTCCCAGCATTGTAGACCATATGACTGTCTGACTCAAAATGGACTATGCCTGTCCATTTTAGCTCACTGATGCCTAGAATGTCAATGTTTATGCGCTCCATTTCTCTTGTAACAATTTCTAATTTGCCTAGATTCATACTACGTACATTCCATGTTCCAGTTATTAATGGATGTTTACAGTTGTTTCTCCTCATTTTGAGTTGTGCCACATCAGCAAGTTGAGCACCCTGGGGCTTTACTCCATTTCCGTCATCACGGTAGACTCCACTTGGAGGAGGCAACTCTTCCCCAGCAGTCTTTTGAGTGCCTTCCAACCTGGGGGGCTCATTTTCCGGCACTATATCTGACAGTGTCTCTTTGCTATCCATAGGGTTTTCAATGGCTAGTTGTTTTGGGAGTGGCTCGCCAGGTCCTACTTCCTAGTCTGTCTTAGTCTGGAAGCTCAGCTGAAAACCTGTCCACCATGGGTAACCTTGCTCATGTCCGAGGTTACAGTGGCAGAGCTCTCAGCCTCATCGCAACACACAAGCCCCCACAGTGCGGCACACTGACAGACATGTGGGGGCAAACATGGTTAGGAAGTCTACAAACTTCCACTTTGCCATCCCTAATTCAGACATGACATCTGGCTCAAGCGGGTCCCAGTTAATCCATAATGTAGACTTCTCTCAGTTAGCCATGCCAGGACTTAACAAGTGGGTTAAGGAAAACACCAGTGTGGTTACTGCCTCTGTGTAAGCATCCTATGCATGTGTGCCAAAAAGTTTTTTGTTGGTTTTTTTTTTTTTTGGTTTTGGTTTTTTTGTTGTTGTTGGTTTTTTGTTTTGTTTTGTTTTGTTTTTTAAGACAAAGTCTTGCCATGTAGTCTAAGCTGGCTTTCAACTTGCTATGTAGCCCAGACTGGCCTCAAACTCACAGTCCTCCTGCCTTGTTCTCCCAAGTGCTGGGATTACAAGCATGTACCACCATGCCTGGCCAAAAGTTCTTATTTCTTTAACTCTAAACTTAATTTTCTAAGCTAAACAATCATATCTAGTTTAACTTCTCCTCATATATATTATTTTTCTATTTTCTCAGTCATAATAACCTGATCCAAATTCTCCTTGATCTATCTAATTGTTACAGGCCTGTGAACTATACGTAATACAATAACACAGAGTTAGGACTTGGTCTTTTCACACATGGCAAGTGCCTAATTAATTCATATTATAATTTTGTAAAGCCATCTTCTTCAAACTTCTATGAGAATATAAAGATGCTACCATGATCTAAACATCCTAACTCCACAATTTTGCTGAGTGTTGCCCTGGAAACACGTTTCTGGAAAAGCTGATCCCCCTTTAAAACTGGAGCCCTCCAACTAAAGGAGCACAATGTCATAGCTTAGGAAGTGAAGAGACACTTCACCAGTAGGGACTTCCCAGCAGGAATACCTATGAAGTGTCACTGTGATCTCCAGTTGACCACATCATTTTAGCAACCTGCCTTCAATACCCCACAGAGAAGTGCTTCGCTTCTCTGTAGATCTCCTACTGAACATGAGCATCTGTATTTTATCTCCTTTTTGGTCCTAAGACCATTCTGTAATAAACAGAATAAGAAGGGTGTCCCTACTTAGAAATAAGGAAACAGAAACACCAAAGCTGCTATGGTGCTCCTGAAGTCATCATCTGTCAGAGAAGCCACAGCAAAGGCCTATCTCTGGGAAGTACTTAATACCATTAGGTTATACCCCTAAAAATGGTTCAGATCATAAACTTTGTTATGTGTATTTCACTACAATAAAAATTGGAAAAATAAAAGCTTATTTTTAAAAAACTAAAGTAGTAATCTCACTTTTTGTACCAGCTATCACCTGTGGTCTGCAATCTTTGTTTGATCAGGTAAATTAAGTATGACCTCAAATATTCTGATAATGAGGAAGACACTCCTTCATACTTTATGTCCAACTTGACCCTTTTCAGAGGAGCTACCCATGTATTGCTTTATTTCTTTCATATTTTGTCACCCCATTATTTATTCATTCATTAGACATTTACAGGCATCTACTATGTGCCTGGCAGTTCTAAAGTTGACAAACAATGCTCATGTGCTGAAATAGTTCCACACTAGGTGGTAAATTGCTGCTGTTCCCGCCTCATTCCACACTGGATACCTTGTGTCTCCCTTAGGGTCATCCACCTAGACCTGCCCATGAGTCAGAGCAGCAGAAGGCCTCCAGGTCTCTGCCTCAGCTTTATGGCCAGCTTCCAATTCAACCGATGAAAAAGTGGGTCTAACTCCTTGTCGAACATTTTATTACCCTCTAGACACAGCAATGAACAAAATAGATAAGGTCCCTACCCTCTAGTCTGAGAAAGAGATAATAAGGAAATGCATTTGTAAATAATAACAATAATAATAATAATAATAATAATAATAATAATAATAATAATTCCAAACAGTTAAGCACTGTAAAGAAAAAAAAAACAGCAAAGGGTGAATAAATGTGGGAACTAGTGGGGTAGAGTTTGAGAAAAAGGCTCTCTGAGATAGTAAATTTAGAAAGAACCATGCATGCCAAGGTCTAAAATAAGAAGATATCATCAAGAGAACAGAAATATCAAGTCCTTTGGGTCAGAACAAGTGTGGGATTTTCAGTTAGAAGGCAGGATCTTGAGCAAGAAGATCACAGAGGTACACAGGGTCAGATCAGAAAGGACTGGTATAAAGAGGGTGATTTAATAGTGAAGATAGATTCGAAACAGGGTAATGATGTGATCCAATTTATATTTTTAAAAGATTACTCTGACAATTGTGTGGGGCAAATAAACTAAAGGGAAGCAAGAATGTAAAAGAAGAACAGGATTAATCTGGGTGGTAATCTAGAAGAAAAATTGACAGTGGCTTGAACTAGGCAATAGCAATAGATGGAAAGATATATTATAACTCAATGCATGCTTTAGAGGCAGAACTGATGAAATTTACTAATAAGTATAAAGTAGGATGAGGGAACAAAAAGAACTAAAATAACTACTATCTTTTGATTTAGGAGATCAACCTTGGGAGTTAATTTATTAAAAACAGCATTGCTGGGAAGAAGAATATGTTTGGGGAGAGTAAGGGGAAAAATTTCTGGTTTTGCCACAATAAATTTGTAATATTGTCCAAATATATAATGTGGAGCTATCAAACAGAAAACTAGGTATTTGATTTTCAGAATAATTCTTTGAAGCAGACAGGGAAACTCTGGTATTATCCAGATTTTACCAGTGAAAAAAGTAAGGCGTAGAGAAAAAGTCCTATCTTAGCACAAAATATTTTAAGTAAACATCCCTTGACTCATAAAAAGGGCACTAACTTCGCTGTTAGGGACTTTTCTCTGATAAAATAGACCTACCTACTTTGTCCCATAGTTTATGTGACTGGTCCCAAGGTAGAGACCCTTTTGTACCCAGAGAAGATTTCCTCACAAGACTTAGCCAACTAGCAACACTGAATACATATGAAAATTAACTAAGCTGTGTGTATAATGCATGCTTCTACCTTCTTACAAGACTTGTGTCAATAATTAAATGCATATGGATGACACAAAGAAAGGCATAAAACTCTCTTTAAGGGAAGACTGCAATTCTTACTGTCATTTTTATTAAGGCGTTTTGTCAAAAATCCTTTTTGGGGAGGGCATGTCCAAAATTAGAAAAGAAAATCAACTGTGAAATGGTAATACAAGAATTATCACTTTACACCCAGGACTGTAACTAGGTGTAAGACAAGCTCATGCTGGACTCAGCACTTCTTCCATCAGGCAAACACTATTCTTACTGCTGCAGGTTGCTTTAAAATGGTAGAAGTTTATAGAAGATGTGTTTTATCTCAGAGTATTTTATCATGAGCTCAATATATTTATTATAAATAGACTTCACTTCAAAATTCTATAGGTGCCCTGCTGAAATGAAATGTCACACTAAACAAAACAGGAAGGACAAGTAGAAAACTGGGGTGGGGGTGTGAGAGAGAGAGAGAAAGAAAGAGAGAGAGCGAGCGAGCAAGGGCTCATGCAGGGACAAAGGGAGAAAAATGAGGAAAGAAAGAAGAGCACACAGATGACCTCTTTTGATGGCAATCTTTTATGACAAAGGATCCACGAATAACATGCTTACACAGCACCTCAAAACCTCACAGGAAAGACATGCCTGTTTATGTGGCTTGAGACATATTAGTATAAGAGCTCCACAGTTTAATCACAGTGTCAGTCACCAGTTTCAAATGAGTAGCAATTATCAATGTAAAGTAAAAAATAAGCATGTCTGCTTAATTCAGCCACCAGCATTTCAATGAATCCCCTGCCAGCAGCCAGCTATCCATGTATGCTCTTAAAGTAAAAAAGAGAGGCTGACTGGCATAGCAAATAATTCTAGCATCTTATGAATTGGAAGGAAATCTGAGGGTCATTATATCCAATCCTCTCATTTTAGAGATATGGAAACTAAATAAAGCTAAGAGAGATAAAGTGATCTGACTCATCATCTCAGAGCCCCTTCAGAATGAAGAACTCAGGTTTCTCTGATTCTTAGTCAGTATTCCTTATAATATAGCATGTTATTCACAGAACAAAAAAGAAAAATGTCCACAGCGGTTGGGCTAAGGCTCTACTGCAGGAACACTGGGAAGAAAACCACACCTGGGCCGGCAGTCTGGCTGCCAGCTTCCACTCACCTCAGCCTGGGCCCCCCACAGCTAACAGCCTTCCTCACAGTGCCACTGGGCCTCTTCCCTAGAGCTTTGGGCTTCATGTGGCAGAGTGTGTGATGTCTACTACTGCTGTCCCTTCCACTGAGGCTTTCAGAACCAAGGCAGCTAGCTCCTGGCTTCAGAGAAGCAAACGCCCTCCCCAAGGATGAGGGAAAATGTCACCTCTCTGTCTTTAAATCGGCATATTACTCACTGGATATCACACATATCTCTGAAAAGCAATTCTAGGTTTCAAGTACATTTTAGACCTGATTAACTTCCACCTTCTAACTTTTTGCCTAGTCCCAACATATACAGAAACTCCCAGAAACTGTTGCATGTTCATGTGGAACTCATGTTGACATTTTTGTGCTTATATTGAAAAAATTTCTACTAAAAAGTATTTTTAAGGAACTTATCTAATTATTGTTGTTGTTGTTAGGTGTCACCGAGTCAGGTCTGATTCATGGTGACCCTCATAGTTTTCAATGGCTCATTGTTTCAGGATTGCTTTGGGAGTGGACTGCCACATCTTTCTCCTATTTTTTGCTGTGCTGGGGATTGAACCTGGGTCCTCAGAGACTGCAGAGCAGCACTCTATCAACTGAGTTAAACCCCAGCCCATCTAATTACTAGGGGAGTTGTAATATATACATGATTTATATTCAGTTTTTCTATTGCATACATATATATAGATGAATGGATTAATTAAAAACAAAAAAAGCAATAGTAATCTTCCCCTGTGCTATCTAGGATTTCCTCTTCTCCCAAAAAAGGGACCCCTTTAACAGGCTTTAATTTTTTTTCCATAATACTATTTCTCTTCCTCTCAACACACACAGACACACTTTTATTTCTGGAAATAATCTTGCTCGGCATTCTTTTTATTAAAACACTTGTACAATGGTAGAATCCAAGCTATACATTGCAGTTCCTCGTTTCTCTCACTTGTTAGATGCTGTTGAGTCGTATCTGACTCATAGCGACCCTAGGGTTTTCGATGGCTGATTGTTTTGGGTTGCCACATCCTTCTCCTGTTTTTGCGGTGCTGGGAATCAAATCCAGGACCTCAGAGACTGCAGAGAGTGCTCTACTAACTGAGCTAAATCCCAGCCCCTCCTCCCACTAGTTATTAGAAAATAAAATCTGGACAGTAAGTACACTGCCAATGATAGTCTACACTTTCCATTCCATATCATTTCCCAAGCTGCTAATAATCTTCCACGTCCCAATACCACTGGAAAGTGGCCTGGATTTTATTGATAGTCTTAGCAATCCACTGGCCTGATTATAGAAAATAATCATGAAGAAAGTACTTACTGCATAAGCACCTATCAAAAATGCGGCGTTTGCTCTTTTCCGTTGGTCAAAACAGGTGTAGTGCACTATTTTCTTTCTTGACAAACTGTATGACTAGAAAGAGGGTATAAAAAAGAGTGTAACCATAGAGACAATGTTAAAATATACAGAAGATAACCATCTTCTCTTAACTTTCAAGATGTGTTATAGTCCATAAAATTTAACACCTTTCAATGTTGATTTCCATGGCATTTGGACACAGGCATTTGGAGTTGAGGGGTGACTAGCTCACTGTTTTACAGCCCATCATGATATAAAAATTTACAATATAGAGCCGGGAGTGGTGGCACACACCTGTAATCCCAGCAACTCGGGAGGTGGAGGCAGGAGGATCACAAATTGAAGACCAGAGGCAGTCTGCATAGTTTAGCGAGACCCTGTCTCAAAAATGTAAAAAATATAAAAAATAAAAAAAAAGGGCTGAGGGTGCAGCTCAGTGGTCCAGCACTTGCAAAGCATGCAAGCATGAGGCCCTAGGTTCAAACCCCAATACCACAAAAAAAGAAAAAGAATAAAAGGAAATTTACAATATAACTAGCATGTTTCTCTCTGAGAAGGAAGACTGACATGGTGGGAAATAATGAAATCACTAGCCTCTCTATTAACAGGACTTATTTCTATTGGTTTAGTCTTGATCTTATAGATACAGTGTAGTCAGTCTTTTTCACTCCCTAACATGCCACTTGCACTCTAAGAAATGTTACCTGTACTTTTCATATTTTACAGTTGGTTTTCAAATGTGTCACAAATCTGTTATTGTCTCTAAAACTCTACATTTTTAGAGATCAATACTAATATTTTCTTTGTAGGATGTGTTCTAATAATACCCTTTTAATTTAAAAAAATAATTAAATTTAATTTTAAAAAATGTGGTTAATGGAAAAAGATCAGCCATCAAAGGGATATCAGTAAACATCTTAACACTACAGCCATATATTAAATTCAAACATTCAGTTATCAAGCATTTGCTATATGCCAGGCAAAATGCTGCATGCTCAAGTATTTAACTAAATCCAAAATAAGCAACATGGTATGTTGTATACATGTTAAATGTGAAAAGAAGTGACAAAAAAATCTATTCAATTAAATCAAACTATTAAAATTCAAATATAGGACAACACCAATATAGGAAAACACCAATGCAACTCCATTAAAGATAGTCAATTTCCTCAGATTTCAAAATAGTTACAGTATTATAACACATGATTTTCCAAATATACGCACATAAGTACATTTTAATATTGTCGGTAAATTCATATTGACCATAAAAGTGGCTATCCAGGGTTTAGCTCAGTGGGTAGGGTACTGCGCTATGGTCTCTGAGGCACTGGGTTTGATCCCCAGCACTGAAAAAATGGGAGAAGGGACCCGGCAACCCACTCTGGAAACAATCCTGAAACAGTAAGCCATTGAAAACCCTAGAGGGTTGGGATGAGTTAGACCCTACTTGATGGCCCCTAACAACATTGAACAAATCCCACAGAGAATCCTTTCTACAAGGAAAAGAAACTCAGAAATCTATTCTAAGAATGAAACTGCATCATTTTCGCTTTAGCATGTCATCACATATCTATATGTATCCCAGTTATGAGGCAAGAAGCTCTTATCACCCCTTGAGGCATTTCTTTGAAAACCACAAATCACATTTTCTAGGAATGGTAGTACCTTTGTTTATTTGGTTTTTGGGGTTTTTTTTTAATTGGTACTGGGATTGAACCCAGGGCTCATGCATGCTTTTGCACACATTCTACCACTGAGCCATAGCTCCCAGCCTACTTTTTATATTTCTTTTTATTTGTTTGTTTTGTTTTGTTTTTTCATTTTGAGACAGAATCTCACTAAGTTACAAAGACTGCCTCTGGCCTAGAACTTGTGATCCTCCTGCCTCCACCTCGAGAGTCGCTGGGATTACAGGGGATGTTCATTGCCCCTGGTGGTAGTGCCCTTTTAGTTGAACTTTTAAAAATTAACATTTGACTCAAAATCCCTTATTTCCTGAGAAATTTGTGAAAAACATTCCTAGGAAGTAAAGAAAGAAAACAGTACATTTTATTTAATTCAGTTTGGTCAAGGTAATACATCATAGTTACTCTAAAGACTTCAAGGTCATTACCGATGGCGTTGACACTTGTCTCCTTGCTTTCTCAATTTGGAATACTGAGTACCTGGACATTCCCTTTCTCTACATAATTTTACTATTGGTTGGTTGGTTGGTTATACACTTACTGGTCTTCATCAATAAGTTCCATTTGATTTACGAAAAGCAGAGTGAAGGCTCTTTAGACCTAAGCCTCTCACATCATCTCTAAATCCCAAATACATAAAGCTTGCCTTACACAAGAGTCGGTCTGAGCATAAGGACTCAGCACCTCTTCTGGCTCCCAGCCTCTCACTTTTACACTTCCTAGTGAAGAAAAATCAACAATCTATCTTATTGATGCCTGCAACCATAGCACCCTGGCATCCAATCCCACCTGATCAGGTAAGCTACACAGGGTAGACGTAAGCTACGCAGGGTAGACCTGGTTAATCCTTGGATGGGAGACTACCTGAAAATACCCTGTGCTGCAGGCTAGGGAGAAGAACCTGACAATCCACTCCCAAAACAATCCACCATTGAAAACTCTAGGAATAGCAGAGAAGCACTGACAATAGTGTCAGGGAGGGTGCAATGCTAGGAAGTGTTTCATTCTATTGTACCTAGAGTCTCCATGAGTCGCACCTTACAATAATAATATCTTACTGATATCACTGGGAAGAAGAAAGTGTCAATAATCTGATACCTGGATTATGTTTTGATTTACATTTCATGCCAAACTATTGCCATGGTTTTAATAATGTGAAATTATATTTATTCTACAAATCTACCTGTGAAAGATGAAAACTCATGTTGCTATTCTTCCATTACCATGGCTGATTTCTTGGTTGTATTTTTTGGGGGTGTTTGGTTTGTGGGGAGCTGTTCCTTTGTTTGTTTTGATTCATGTACTTCCTTGTCTCCTTCCCCCATTCTAAATTATACAGAGACTATCTTAGAACAGAACCATGAAGCTGGAGGATAGAATTCTGAAGAAGACTTTTTTTCATTGTGTATCTATAAATGTTTTTAAGGTAAATGTAATGCCAGTTAAAATTTTAAAGATTCTGAAAGAATTTCTTAAAGTTTACAAGCTTTTAAAAATTACAACAGGTAACGAACGGTCTCCACAAAAATCTACCTAGAAAATATTTCCAGCCAGATGCTATGGGGCACAACTGTAATCCAGTAACTCAGGAGACTGAGACAGGATGGCAAACTCAAGGCCTGCAGCAGCCTGTACAATTTAGCAAGACCTTGTCTCAAAAAATAAAAAAGAGACTGAGGGTGCAGCTCAGTAGTAGAGCACTAACTAGCCTGTATGCATGACGCCCTGGGTTCAATTCCTCTAAGTACTACAAAAAAAATTAAAATGTTCTCTGAGAAGCTGCCAATAGGAAGCAAAACACAATGGACTTTTTTGTTTATTAGGAACTTACTGCTGAGCCAGGCGGGGTCGTGCACGCCTGTAATCCCAGCGGCTTGGGAAGCGGAGGCAGGAGGATCGCAAATTCGAGACCAGAGGCAGTCTGCATCACTTAGCAAGACCCTGTCTCAAAAAGTAAAAAAATGGGCTGGGGGTGCAGCTCAGTGGTCCAGCACTTGCAGAGCATGCAGGCATGAGGCCCTGGGTTCAACCCCCAGGACCACAAAAAAAAAAAAAAAAAGAAAAAGAAAAGAAAAAAGAAATGAAAAGAACTTACTGCCTGATTTATAGGAAAAAGTTTGAAGCATTTACCTTGCTCAGAAGTTTCTGGGATTTAACTTTCCCAGTTGACTCCCAAAAGCTCTACGGCCATGAAATGATCGTCTGCTTCATAAAGTTTGGCTAATAGCTCCCAGGTCAGATCACAGGGAGCTGAGTTCCCACAGAATCAAAACTAATTCAAAGTGAATGACAACAGAGAAAAACCTTATAAACTATGGCCTTGTCCTGATTTCCTTCCTGGCCACAGCCAAGCTTCCCTCTTGTAGGTCACCCTGCCCACCAGTGATGTGGTTCCATAGAGGAGATATGCTGGTACTGCAAAGAAAAGTTTTAGCAATAAAAAAACGTTGTCCATTATTTGTTGTTGTTGTTAGGTGCCGTCAAGTTGGTATCAGACTCATAGCGACCCTCATAGGGTTTTCAATGGCTGACTGTTTCGGGATTGCCTTGGGAGTGGGTTGCCACATCCTTCTCCCATTTTGCAGTGCTGGGAATCGAACTCAGGACCTCAGAGACTGCAGGGCAGCGCTCTACCAACTGAGCTAAATCCCAGCCCATCCATTACTTAGCTGGTATTTTATATGATTGAGCTGACATACAAAAACTCTTTAATGTTTCCTTTCAGATGTTAAATATACCCCTCCATCAAAAACAAAAACAAAAAGCCCTTCCTATTACACAACTGAAGCACCCTAGAAGAAACTTTAATGACTAAAGTCCCTTTTGTCATCGTAGTCCTTGTGGTTGTTGTTAAGTGCTGTTGAGTTGGTTCAACTCATAATGACCCTTACAGGGTTTTCAATGGCTGATTGCTTCAGGATTGTTTTGGGAGTGAACTGCCTTGTTCTTCTCCCATTTTTCGTGGTGCTGGGGATCAAACCTGGGTCCTCAGAGAGTGTGAAGCAGCACTCTACCAACTGGGCTAAACCCCAACCCCATAGAGGGCATTAACACATCCTTCAAGATCTTTTACAGAGTACTTTACCATGCAGGGAAAGATAGGCAGAGTTTGGACACAACAGGACTATACTTATGAATGACCCCCAAAGATATTTTCTTAGATTCTGCCCGAAGCCCAAGGGAACATCATGCTTCCCCCTGGACAGCTGCCTCTTCCTCACTCTAGCCTATCTCCCCTGCAGGCTGGCAGGCTCACAGGGCTCTTCAAGGAGAACATTTGCAAAGTTACACCATAAACTCTGCCTTCCGGTAAGCTACCCCTCCACTAAAGATTTTTTTCACTTTACATGAAAAGCTCAGAGATCCCCAAAACACTGTGTACAACAGCAAAGTAAAAGTAGAAACTGGTCAAATCAAATCAAATTAATACAGTCTTAAATATAAAGGAGAGGATGTCACAGAAGGACCTCTGGTCTTCTTGCCTGCTGTGAAATGAGGCTGCACATGACCATTACAAATCATACTCTGGCCAGGTGTGGTGGCTCCCACTAGTATTCTCAGTACTCGGGAGGATGATGCAGGACAATCACAAGTTTGAGGCCACCCTGAGCTACACAGACACCCTACCACAAAAAAAAAAAAAAAAAAAAAAAATCATGCTCTGTAGCCACTATCAACCCTATATTTTAGATTTCTGCCTTGACACTGGAGTTTATCTCCTTCTGAAACTTCCTAGGCTAAGTGAACACAAGCAGCCCTCTCTAATAAAATCAACAAGGATGACAACAGCTAACATTTACTAGTCACTTGCTATATCTCATCATTTTCCGAAGCAATAGGAACAGTGCCAGAGTAGTCCACTTTAACCATACACAGTACTTTCCAAACCAGAGGTCCTGGGCAAGACTGAAATATAATGAGCAGACTGAGTTTTATCAGAATAACATAAGCCAGGAGCCAGAAAAGGGCACTTGTACAATTTACACAGTAAGTTTAGGAGGCAGGCGAAATCCTGAACTCTCTCACTGAGCTTGATAATGTGTATACATCTCAAGTTTTGTGGTTCAGAATTAATTAACTCTCACATTGAAATGGTCAATATTATTTAAATGTTTTAGGAATGAAAAATAAACTAGATCCAGATCTAAACTCCATTATGTTTTATTATCATATTATTATATTCTATTTCATCCTCTTAAGAAACCAGTTCACAGGCATCTGGGTAGTTTATTAAAGACTTATTACCGCTTGACACTCCCCTTCGCACTTCCAGATTCAGTGGAGCAGGGCCTGGGAATTTGCATCTCTAACAGGTTTCCTTGGGACACTAATGCTGCTGGTCCAGGAAACACACTGAAATCCACTACTCTCACTTACTGCTAAATTTTGGAGAAGAGCTGCATTCAAATATGACTAGTCCCACTGATAGAAAAGCTACAGATCCCAAAACACTGTCCACCTCATCAAGAGGACTTGAAATTCTCTAATACAGGAATTCCAAATTACATCACACACCTTTTAATAGCATGTCACAGGAAGCCTATTTCCCCAAATTCCTCAGAAATCTTTATTACAATTTGTAAATTCATACATTACAGGTGACAATACCTCAGCAACAAGTTCCTTAATGATTTTGTAATTAAGCTGCCGTAAATGGAGTTATCCCAGAGGTTCCACATTCAGATGTTTTCAGAGACCAATGTGCAGCAGGCCAATTGGCAAACTAGCAAAGCATTCCCCATGCAAAGCACACTTAGTTCCAACCTGCTCCTCCCATGTGGGTGCCAGGATTGAAGTCCTATTGGTTGTACCAGCATGAATTGAGCAGCTGCTGTGTGTCAAACACTTTGTAAAGAGAACCCCAGTCTCCGTTCTCATCACAATCTAATGAATATTTGATGCAAAATACTGGCTAAGGCTTATTACAAACAGAAAAGAAAAACTGCATAGGGATGCATTCACATCACATGAGCACCAATGGAGTGATCTTAAATATAAGCACAATAATTATTTCACTTAGCAAGGTAAAATATAGTACATAACAGAGAACTTAATAGTGAACATCTATTTATTAACATAATAAAAGCTGCAGAAATTCTTAGACCAGCATTGCTTACCTGAGAGTCAAAGTTTTACCCTTTTACAAAAATCATGACAAGTATATATCCTCTAATATTTAATGGTACTTGTAAGCCAAAATAAAGTGACTCTATGATAGAACAATACAAAGTAAAATGAGGTGTTGACACCACATGGACATCATCTATCTTGGCAAGAAAAGCTATGTGAAAGGTTGCATACTAATGTGATCATTCATTATGAAAAGCCACAGAAATTTAAAGAAAGAAGAAAATGATGACATGTTATACAAATAACAAATAGCCCAGGCTATCCTTAGATTATGGTAACATACACAAATCATGCACACTTGTTCAGCAAATTATCTAACCATTCAACAACAAAAGGTGATAAGATTAAGCTCAAAACTAAAAGGAAAAAGAGACTTAATGGTCAATTTAAAAACATAGATTTTAAGCAGCCTTTTGATAAAGTTGTTTGCCATGCTTAAAAGTAAAATCTTTAAGTCATTTGGTTAGAACATTGTGTTTAATTAAGCCACAAGAATCAATCTGATTCAGCTAAGGAAAATACTTGTGCAGCCAGGATAATATGCTCCTTAACAAGAAATAAACACCATGCACTTCTCTAAACAAGCAAGCTCTGCCAGTGATGGCAGTCAAATTAATTAGATCATAGCACAGGGATCATGGTGACCAAAGCATCATTCTCTTACAGGTGACTAGGCTAGCCCAGTAATGGTCGCAGCAATCAGCATCTCCATAGCAATCAGTGGTCATCTCACTGCAAAAGCAATAAAATGAACAAGTCTTCCTGTGAGCAGCCATGACCTCTACATGTTTTACCTCCAACTTTCTCAGGAAAGGGATATTCTTGAAAATTCTCTTTGGCTGCATAAAACAAAATATAGTTCATGTTTTTATTTATAGATAAAATAAAATAGGTTAAACAGTCTTTAAAAAGAAAAAGAGGTTAGCTTGGCATGGTGGTACATGCCAATAATCCTTCAAAGGCTGAGGCAGGAGGATCAGCACAAGTTCAAGACCAGCCTGGTCAACATAGCAAGTTCCAGGCCAGCCTAGGCTACCCAGCAAGATCCTATCTCAAAAAAAACAAACAAGAAAAAAACAAAAGAAAAAACAAAAAGAAAAAAGAAAAGCAAAAGAGGTCTCTGTATGGTCTATTTTGTTTCAAACCCAATATATTTTATTAACAAATAGAATGTTTGATTAAAGAAGTAGTTAAAATGTAAGAAAAAAAACTTGTTATAAAGATTAATTGATCATATGATAGAAGGCACATGGAGATTTCCTATTATAGGGTTCTCCTAGCCTGAGGATTCCCAAATGGGCACAAGGGGTCTATGCCTTGAATACTCTGACTGTGCTGGCTCCTAGACGAGTTACTGCTTTAGTGCCCAAGTACTTCTCTGTTGTTGTTGTTGTTGTTAGGTGTCGTGGAGTCAGTATCCGACTCATAGCGACCCTCATAGGGTTTTCAATGGCTGACTGTTTCGGAATTGCCTTGGGAGTGGACTGCCAGGCCCTTCTCCCATTTTTGCGGTGCTGGGAATCGAACTCGGGACCTCAAAGACTGCAGCGCAGCGCTCTACCAACTGAGCTAAATCCCAGCCCTTCAGTACCTCTTTACACTACGTGAACTGTCTCTAGAATATAGCTTGCTTTTTCTTCCCCCAAGCCTATGAACCTGAAACAGAAGAGAACTACATGAAGAAATCTCAACATATTTTTGTACCTATAAAAACAGGGTGTACTAATCATTATATCAAAAGAGTTCTTGGGTACAACTACCTAAGACAGTAGGAGGTACCTGGTGTGCAGGATAGAATTACTGCACTGATTCACTCAGCAACAAGGGCATTCCCAGAGCCCCACCACCTGCCAGGTACTTCAGTTCTTTAAATCATGATGCCCACTCTCCTTTCCCTTTTACCCTGAAAGGGCTGTGTCAGATGTTTTGTAAGTTTAAAATTGCATTTCTGTGAATATCCTTTTAATTCTTTTTAAAACAGACCTCAAGATTACTGTAATTGTCCTATTGATTCAGAACAGTAGGTATTTTTTTAAAAAAGAAAAAAAAAGTCACTGTCCTAGAAAATGTCCCCTTTATTCAGTTTTTTTTAATCCCAGGCTGGGATTTTATGTTTCTCTGAGGAAGAATGAAACTAATCATTAAAACTATATTGATTATTTTAGGAAAAGCCAGTTCAATCATATGTTTATAAAATTTCCAAATTATTAAAGTAGTAATTTATTTTTTAACTGATTAAATTTAGAGAAGGCATTGCTTTTAAAAATACAGCCAACTTTGTCTTTTGTTAGTACTGCTTTCTCTTTTTAAAGCTATTGTGTTCTAGCCCAGTGTTCTTAACATTTTCTATGCCAACAATCCCTTAGAGAACCTGATAAAAAGTTTTTAATCTTCCCAGAAGAAAAATGTAAATATACATGAAATCATACATGTTATTTCAGGGTTTATGGATCCCTTGAAATATCAGATTAATAACTCCTGGTCTATCAATCACTGATGACATTTTACATTAAATAACATACACAGTTTTGTAAATTGTTCTCCCTTCAATGAGGCTTCCCTCTGATTGCTTCCTCTATTATGGTAACAATTGACCAGAAATGGCAAACTGCAACCTATTATTGCACGGCCCTTACTACTAACTTTTTTTTCCCCCCAGTACTAGGGGTTGAACCCAGGGCCTCACACTTGCATGCTTTGCAAGTGCTGTGCCACTAAGCTGCACCCCCAGCCCATTTTTTTTTTACTTTTTGAGATAGGGTCTCACTAAATTACGCAGACTGCCTCTGGTCTCAAGCTTCCAATCCTCCTGCCTCTGCCTCCCAAGTCAGTGGGATTGTAGGCATGTGCCACCGCACCTGGCTTGTATTAACAATTTTTTTAAAGTACAGTATAAACAAGCAGTAGGTGTTTTATTGGTGATAATGCTTTGTGTTTTAATCTAATGCTTTGTGTTAATCTAAGCAGATGTCTGTTGGATAATTTTCCACTCTAATCAACATATTTACAACTAAGGCCATTGGGAATGGAATGCACATGGGCACAGAAAAATAGCAATAAATCACCACCTCAAATCCCTAAGTTGAAAAAAATACCTCTAACATTTAAAATATGAGAAGTGTGTGGCTGGAATAGAATTCACAGCAAAATATTACCTAGCTATATAAGGCATTGAATCAGGGAGAGAAATCATAAAATTTTTACTGGAAAGAATAAAAAATTCCAGACTAAACAATAGCATGTGCCTAAAGAAATCAAGAAATCACAAAAGAGAATAGAATTCTAAGATGAAGTTATTGGTTAAAATAATGCCAAACAATTCAAAATAGTAAAGAAGTTTGAGGATCACATAGATGCCATCAGATTCTGTGCTTAAGATGTTGCTAGAGTCATTTCAGTAAAGTAGGGAAGGCAAAAGTTGGATGGCAAAGGATTAAGAAATCAGTACACAGCAAAGAAGTAACATGATGAAGGCAAGCTCTTCTGAAACCTCTGGACGCTAAAGGATCAAAAAGGATCTGCAAGTGAAGGGAATCACAACAAGGTCAACACAAGTTTCTGTGTATTTGAAGACTTTGTTCTGGAGATGAAGGACACCAAGCTATAAGACATACCCTCATTCTCTGGGAACGCAGTCTAGTAAGAAAGACACTCGGGAGTAGGTAATTATAACTCCTCAACAAGAGAGATCTGCACAGAGAAGTATGGAAAAACGATGAGGTATGTCCAATCCAGTCCAAAACAACACAAGATGCTTCCCTGGTTCCTGAACAAAGCTTTAAAGAACAAGGCATTAAGCCAGAAGGAAAGAGCAGTCCAGTCAGAGGGCATGATGGGCAAATACATGGAACAATTGGTGTAGTACAGGGTAAAGTGTAGGCTGGGAGTGGCATGAGTACCACAGTTCCTAGTAAATTACTGCATGAAATCATGCACCAGGAAGACATCAAGGGTGGAGCTGGCAAGGTAAGCAAGGCAAAAGGTATCGAGGCAAGGTGCACAGGACCCAGCCAAAATGAATAACCATGGGCTGCAGGCAAGAGACATCAGCAGAGCACCAATGGCCTGAAAGGACATGGAGACTGAGGGTCTGCAGGTGCAGTGAGGTAACAGACAAAAAGAGCAGTAAGGTGTGTAACATGAAGGATGTAGTCCAAATCAGAGAGCCTGGAAATGAAGCAGCCAGAATGGTGCAAACAGTCAGTGGAAGGAAGGACGCATAGGAGTCTGAAAGAAGACAGTAAGGGGAGGTAGTCAGAACAGTCAGCACAGCAAGATTGTAAGCTGGAGGCTATGTTTATTCCAAAGGCAGAGAGAAGAATGTGAACAGTATAGCCAAGAGCCACAACATGGATGTCAAGGGTGCTCTGACTTCACCTTGCAAACTTGGGCAAGTCACATATTTCTCCCAGACCTTCCCTTCTGAGTCCTGATGGAACAGTCATTTAGATTCTTGAAACTGTATTGGCCAGCTTTCCTATAACATAACATGTTAGCTTTAAGGTTGAGAAGAATGTTTCTAAATTTCATGGAAGAACTGTATTATATTTCCTGCTAGAATTCACAAATGTTATATTAGTAACTTTATTTGGTACAAGACCTTAATCTTAAATGTTAAAAGCTTTTTCACATGTATTTTCTAATTAAATCCTAACCACCAGCCTCTGAGAGCCCTAGAATACCTACTTTATGAATGAAGAAACTGAGATTCCACTAAATTGAAGCAAATCCAACTTTGTGTTGATAAGTGTATCTTTTTCTGTTAACATAGAGATTCTATTCGGCATGCTTCACTGAGACCCAAGACTTATCAACATTTGGGTTTTGAAAAGTCAGTCCTTAGAAAGTAACAAAGTACCCACTAATTGTGCTAAAGCTAAAAATGTCATTCCAGGCATCCAGCTGATCACTTGGTCACTGAAATGAAATGAGGAAACTGTCTGAACTTTATAAAACTTTTATAATGTTGTAAGAAAACTTTATAAATGAAAGCAAATAAAAGTCTTTACATACTCACCCAGACTACTCAGTATAGAATACGGGAGAAAAAATGTCTGAACTCAATTCATCTATTTTTGCATAATTGCTATAAGTAGAATACTGAGTCAAACCAGCAATTTTATTTTCCTAATTGATTTCTTTCTCTCTAGTAACTCCAGGTAGTACTTAGGTCCCTGATTATTAATTATAATACCCAGTTCACACCAACTATATACTAACATGATTAATCAAGAAACAAATTCCTAGATCCTCACAAGGCATGGACTTTAATTATTTACTAATTATCCTTCTCTTGGGCTTGGGAGAAGGACTCAGCAACCCACTCCCAAAACAATCAGCCATTGAAAACTGTATGAATAGCACAGAAGCACTGACAATAGTGCCAGGCATGGCACAGTGTCAGGTAGTGTTTTTCTGTTGTACATAGGGTCACTATGAGTTGGACCTGACTCAACAGCACCTAACACCAACAATTCTCTTGTTAGTTCAGTCATTAAAAGCTCATTTCATATAAAAAGGATAGCACTTATTTCCTTAGTGACTGGGGGAAAAGTCTCCACTTTATTTTCTAAACTACTGACAATAGCCTCTTTCCTAAAAACCTTGGGTCTGATTTTGTTAAAGGAATTTGCAAATATATTTTCAAGTCAGACAATACTTTATAAATTAATCCTTAAAAGAATTGAGAGCAATAGATTTTATGTTATGCAATTACTAACGAAAAATATCTCTCTAGGATTATTCCATGACCTTTTTGCACTTCAAGATCAATGGCAAAAAATTGGAAATTCACCAGGCACAGTGGCACATGCACACCTGTAATCCCAGCGATTTGGGAGGCAGAGGCAGGAGGATGAAAAGTTCGAGACCAGCGGCAGTCTGAGTAATTTAGCAAGATCCTGTCTCAAAAAGTAAAGAAGTGGGCTGGAGGTGCAGCTCGGTGTACAGCACTTGCAAAGCATGCAAGCGCGAGGCCCTGGATTCAACTCTCAGTACCAAGAAAAAAAAAATCAGAAATTCATAAATACTACAAGAAATTCTCCACCAGCCTGCATCTTATACTAAAGTTCAACAAAAAGCAAATCAAAAACCAATTACTGAATGGTTTGTGTATAAGTCACTGTACTATGTAACAGCAACATTTTACTAGCAGAAAGAATAAAATACCTAAGCATTATAATTTTGTAGTTATCTTAAGAGCATGCTGTATAGTGTTCTGTCTTCCAAAATGAAATATTTTAGATGTGCAGGAGGATCCAAGTTGGAGACCAGAGGCAGTCTGCATAATTTCGCGAGACCCTGGCTCAAAAAAAAAAAAAAAAAAAAAAAAAAAAAAAAAAAAAAAAAAAAAAAAAAAAAAAAAAAAAAAAAAAAAAAAAAAAAAGAAAAGAAAGAAAGAAAGAAAGAGAAAAAAGAAAAGACATTAAAAAAATGGGCTGAGGGTGCAGCTCAGTGGTACAGCACTTGCAAAGCATGCAAGCACAAGGCCCTGGATTCAACCCCCAGTATGGCAAAAGAAAGAGAGAGAGAGAGAGAAACAAATTGGAAAACAAAGATAAATATTGCTTTCTATGTGATAAGTTTACTAAAACTAGGGAAGGAATATAAATTTCATTTTTCTTCATGTGCTCAGAGCTTAAGAACAAAAAAGCTACATGCCAAAAATCCACATGTAAGTATAGAAAATGAAACCAAATCCTCATGTAAAATCAAAACTATCAACAAACACTGAATGTCTGACTCAAATTCTTTACATCAGGCAAACTCCATGCTCTGTCACTACCAGTCTATCAATCTTATTTGGTTATTCACTCTATAGAGATGGCATTCAAGAAATACACACAAAAACTTCAACCTTGACCAGGGAGAAAATGGTTATGCTCCAGAGCTCTAGCCTTCATCACCCGGTAATAGTGTCTACAAAGAGATCTGAAAGCTTCAGAAAAATTATCCTAGGATGGAATTTGATAGACACTCATTAACAATAACCTAAAAGGATTTGTGCTTTCTTTCTTAGATCACTATTCCAATGACTTCATTCGGCTCATATTGCATTTCATCCTGAAAAATGAAAGAGGCTAACGTGTCCTTTGTGGTATAATCAGGAGGATCAATTTCAACTTCTAGGTAAACTCCTTGCATAAATTTCCAAAGATTAAAATTACCTGACTAAATGGTGTATGCACAGTGATCCCACTGGGCAGATTTCCTGGTTCAATATTTTAATACCAAAATATAGCCACAGTAACAATACTTACTTTCAGCTTCTTGTTTAGTTTACAGCAGTATCTGTACACCATTGCCAAGTTCAGAGGTCCAAAATCTGCATAGAAACTGATATATAAAAAAGTAGTATTTAGTAGAAATACAATTTTCAGAAATATCAATGCTCATTTTTAACTTCATCAAATCTACAATCAAATTTCAATTATCTTCAAGAATAAGGGTCATTATGTAACTAATAAGACTCATGGTAATCCAACTATCTAATGGTTTCACCCTACTCATGCCCTCCAGTTATTCTAACTAGTCTCTTAACAGGGAACTAATTGGACAGTTTGAGTTCTGCCTCCTTTAACCCCTTGCCATGTCATTTAAGTAAAAGGATTGAAAAGCAGGCAAGTAAATAACTGGCATGAATATAACACATATATGGCCTGTACATATGGCCTATATGCATGGCTTTTATTTCTTTATCACCTACTCTGCCATAAAGCTCATGTACTCTTGGTTCCAATTCCCCATTGCAAATGCTCTCAATTCTCAAGTATCTTGAATTAGTGGTATTTGTTCAGTTTTCATTCTCCTTGAACTGTCCACATTGTAAGACACACCCTGGCTCCTCTCCCCTCTCCATTCCCTTACATCTCTAGGATACAGTCACCGATCTGAAGCTCTTTTTTCTCCACTGTCATGAATTTAACTGGTAATCCAAGGGAAAAGAGATGTCTCCTCCACCTTAGATCCAGCAACAGTATTCATCTTCAGCCACCTGGTAGACCCAACATGTACGGCCTTCCTTCAACTGGAACTCAGAACTGTAACATCCATCTTTGCTTCAAAACAGCCCTTATGACTATAAAACATTTTGCCTCTGTCACTCAGGCATGAAACATCTCAAACACAATCGAGCAAAACAAAATCATTCTGTACTCCACTACAGACATCCATTTCCCTTCTCACATATTCTCCAGTTATTCAAAAATGCTTAATGACTCCTTTCCATCTGAAGAAGAATTCCTTGGCCTAGTAATCAAAACCTTACAATATGCCCCTAGCTTCCAGGCTGATCCTATCTCCTAACAAGTCCCCTATAGAATTTTATTCCAATAAACATGTCCATTCCTTATTTCCAAATGATCCTTACATGTTCTTAATGCAAGCCTCTGCTCACATTAGTCTCCTTGCCTAGGATGTTCTCTTCTCCCTTTCTGCTATCCTCTAGCTTCCTCAAGACCCAGCTCCACAAGGCCTTTCCAATCACCCCTAGAGAATGCTAACTAACCATTGCTTAAAGTCCTCAAAACTTGCCATCTCTGTCTCTCTTTTGACCTGGTATACATAATACCATGTATTGTGAAGTATTTTCAGTGTAGATTCTCTACAATGTAAGCTTCTCTGTCAAGGACTGTATTGTATGCCTTCTATACTTAGAATACTTACATTCTTAGAAGAATGCCCTAGACATAATATAAAAGGTCAAGAAATGAGTCTTCATTATGAATAGCTTGTTTATTAGTAGGCTGGCATCCAAAATAGCCTTATTTTAAGGAATCATTTCAGTTCTTTCTGCTACCTAAATTTCAGCATCACAAATATGTCATTATACTACATCAAGTCTGCCAATAGCCACTCACTTGCATCCGGTACGTAAAGAGCACTGAACACGTGTATTTAACCACGTTAGGCAAGTTGGTAATACTCTGGAACTTATATTCAGGTAGCACCCAAATTAGCGGTCTCTGTACACAAGCTTCATGAGAAGCCAAAAACGGAAATCCGGTCAGATCTCGGAAGCTAAGCAAGGTCAGACCTGATTAGTTCTTGGATGGGATACCGTCTGGGAACACCAGGTGCTGTAGGTTTGAGAGAAGGACCCGGTAACCCATTCCCAAAAGACAATCAGGCATTGAAAACCTTATGAATAGAAGGGAAGCACTAACAATAGCGCTCTGTTGTTCGTATGGTCTCTCAGAGTCAGACACCGATTTGATGGCACCTAACAACAACATAACCTAATTACTGACCCGTATAAGATCAGTCGATAAAAACCTATTCAAAAACACTCAAATGAGGGCTGGGGGGTAGCTCAGTGGTAGAGCACATACTTAGCATGCATGAGGCCCAAGGTTCCACCCTAGCACCAGGCAAAAAGAAAGAAAACTGGGGCTGATAGTGTAGCTCACTGGTATAGAATTTGCCTCACATGCACATGATCCTGAGTTCAACCCCCAGCACTGAAAAAAAAAAAAAAAAAAAAAAAACCATATATAAATATATAACTACCAGAGTGATTAATCTACCCCTATTTCTACAACAGAGATTTTCTTGTCCTTAGATTAGTAGAAGGAATATGGAACACTTTTGACTGATATTACCATGTTTTCTGCTACTTCAACATGAATACTGACACTTGTAGAACTTTAAATTCAATTTGGAATTTTTATTCATGGTTATTCCAGCATTTTAAACTCACTTTGAACAAGCTTCAGAAAAACACAAAGAATAATTCCAGTTCCATACTATTATAAGCCAACTTCAACCTCAAACTCAAAGCTATACAGTTTCTAACAATGAGATCAGCTTATCTACACGTACTTTTGGAAGCAGTATGCTTAACAAACAGACCTACTTCACCAAACATCAGGAAAATAAGTGAGTATACTTCAAAACCACAGAAACAAAGTAAATCAAATGCAGAAATCATCATTACATTGTTCTGGGTTCTCCTACATGATAGACAAATGTGGCTATTTAAGTTTAAGTTAATTAAAGTTAAATAAATTAAAATTTCAGTTTTCTCATTTAAAATGTATTCAAAAACCACACAGAGCTAAAGGCTACAGAACTGGACAATGTGATGTGCTAATGAAAATACTGATCAAGATGAAAAGATAGGAAAAAAATAACGATCAAATGCCAATGAAATTGCTAAGTAACTGCTAAGCACCATGGGGTACTCTTGTAATCCCAGTGACTGAGGAGGCTGAGGCTAGAGTTCAAGGCCAGAGATACCCTATGCAATTTAGCAAGATCTTGTCTCAAAATAAAAAATTGTGGTTGGGATGTGGTTCAGTGGTAAAGCACTTTCCTAGCATATGTGAGAGTTCAAGCCTCCCATCCCCAGTACTTGGAAAAAGGGGAAGAGAAGGGAAAGGAAGGGAATGGAAAGGAAGGGAAGAGAAGGGAAGGGAAGGGAAGAAAAGGGAAGAGAAGGGAAGGGAATGGAAAAGGAGGGAAGGGGAGGGAAGGAGAAGAGAAGGGAAGAAGTTGTCAAGTACCAAGAAAAGGTACAGAGAAAATACCTGAATTCAATATCCCTCCTACCAAGGATCCACATATTTCCCAACAGTGACATTAAGTGCTGGTAATTTTTATCCCCTTTTGTCCAAAGGTGTGACATTTCTCCAGGTTAGGATCTGGAACAGAAGACAATAGAAAGATAGGAGAGGATCTAATCCCCACTCTCCTTCACTGTCCCTCAAAAAAACAGGTTGCTATAAGAGAGATTGCTATCCAAAGATAGCTGGAAGGAAGATGTCACAGTTTTCTAGGCCACAGCCCAAGATCAACACGTTGGGGAAGGAGGGGCAAGCAACTTTAACCCAAGGGGACTTCCCACACCAAAGTATCTTGAAGTACAGTGGGCCTGCCTTCATACCTCACAAAAAGAGGGATGGGCTACAAGTCCTGTTGAGAAATTCTGCACAGATTTCCAGGGCAAGAGGGAGGATAAGAAGCCGCCCCTACATGACATGGTGAAGAAAAAGTGAGGATAAGAAAAGACAGATTCTCTTCCCATGGGAGAAAGACTAAAAGGAGACAAATCCCAAAGGAGGTGATAGGATAGTTTAAAAGCACAGAAAACAGAAGGGCTCCTCAGTGTGAAGGAGTTAGCAGGACTCCTCTCCAGCTGCAGCCCAGCCTGACACCTACCCTTGACTAGTCCAGGCTCAGGTCCTATATAAATGGTAGAAAAGATAAGAGACTCCATCTTCAACTGACTACCACCTCTACCTGGCCAACTCCAATATCAGAAGATGTAGAAAGAAACTGCTCCAGTTACTTTGTCATTTTTTTCTTTCTTTTTTTTTTTTCTTCTTTTAAATTTTTTCTTTTTTTAGTTTTTTCTTTTTTCTAATATAACTTTTTTCTTTTTGTAGTTTTTTCTTGTTTTTTCTTTTGCCTAATGTTTCTCTCTTTTGTGTTTACTATCCTTTCAGTGCCATTTTTAGTTTACTTTCTTCTTTAAAAGAAATCTCTCCTTTTTATTTATTGTGCAATCAGTTTATCTTTTGCTGCTTTCTCTTCCTCTTTATAACACTGTTCTTCCTTCTTTTCTTTCCTTTCTTTTATTTAACCTTAGTTCTTTTTCCGCTACACTGCCCTCCTCTTTTATTTTAGAAAATTATTATTTTTACTTTAGCCCTAAATAATTTTAACTTTATAACTTACTCTATATTATTGTTGTCATTTTTCTGTTCTGTGGTCATTGGTCATAGAGAAGTTGGCCTTAATTTATTTTAATGCATTTCTATATCTGGTTTAGTCTAATATTATACCTGTCAAGTTATTTGTCTTTTCCTCTCTGATTAGTACTTAGGATTGAATTCTCAAGAGAAAGCTGCTCACTGAGAAGGTCTCCAAATAAAACTGGAAGAGATATCCATCCCAACAGATGCACAAATCACAAAAGAGAAATATAAGAAACATGAAAAATAAAGGCAATATGTTTTTTCCAAAAGACTATGTCTCTTTAATTACTGAATCTAAAGATACTGAAATGGTTGAAATATTGGACAAAGAATTCAAAAGTCTACATGTAAAAATGATCAATGGCTTCAAAGAAGATACAAACAGATGAATAAAGCAAGAAAAACAATTCGAGATTTAGATAAGAAAGTTACCAGTGTAGAAGACAAAGTCACCAAAATGAATGAGTATCTGAGCAAGGAAATTGAGGTTTGGGGGAAAAAAAAAGTTAGAAATGAAAAACTCTGTAAAGAAAAAAAAAAGTGACAAGTATCACTGGTAACAAGATCAAGTACCAGAAAGAATATTAGATCTTAAAGATAAGGTTGAGGAAATACCATATGCAGATATCAGTGAAGAAACAAATGGCCATGTGCTATAACTCACACCTGTTATCCCAGCAACTCAGGGGACAGAGGCAAGAGAAACACAGACTCAAGGAAAGACACAGCCTGTACAATTTAGCAGGATCTGTCTCAAACTAAATAAAAGCAGGATGGGAGTATAGCTCATTGGTAGAGAACTTGCCCAGCATGTGTGAGGCTCTCGGTTCAACCAACTAGTACTGAAAAATAATAATAATAATAATAATAATAATAATAATAAATAAAAGAACATGAACAAAACTTCTAAGATCTCTAGGACATGATCAAGCACCAAAGCTAAGAATACTGAGGGTAAAAGGACCTTAGATAAAATTAAGGCACAGAAAACTTACCCAATGAAATTATGGCAGAAAATATCCCAAATCTGGGGGAAAGAATGGACATCTGACCACAATAAGCATTTAGAACTCCAAATAAACATGGCCAGAAAAGAACCTCTCCACAACATCTTATAGTTAAAATTCCAAGACTATAGATAAAAGAAAAAACATTAAAAGCTACAAGAGAAAAAATGCCAACCCATTTACAAAGCCATCAGAATAACAGCAGACCTCTCAACACAAACATTAAAATCCAGGAAAGCATGAAATGATATACTTCAAGCCCTGAAGGTAAATAACTGTCAATCATGATTATTATATCCAGCAAAGATGTCACTTAAAATTGATGGAGAAATAAAGACCTTCCAAGATAAGCATACACTAAAGCAATTCATGACCACCAAGCAAGCACTCTAGAAGATACTTAACCCATTAACACCCAACATCCTATTTATAGAACAGTAACTTATTTAATGATTACTATTTCTCAGAATTAATTCCAAGAAGTAATAATCATTGAATTTGTTACTGGGCATTAATAGGTTAAAGAACTCCTACACACACAGGAGGAAGAAAGACAGTGTCAATTACAAGAGTATAGGAAAGAATAAATTTCATGAGAGGAAAGTTGAACAAGTGAGAACTAGGAAAGAATCAATCTTATCCAACTCAGTAAGCCAGCAAATCTCTAATATGAATAAAGAAGAGAGAAAAGAACCACCTGTCAACCAACTGGGAAAACAACCAACACAATTACAAGAATCAGGAAAGTCCTCTCAATAATAACCCAAAACACAAGTGGTCTTAATTCTCCAATCAAAAGACATCAATTGGCTGATAGGATAAAAAAAAATCTAGCAGTCTGTTGCTATAAAAAATATATCTCACTAAACGGGTGGAAGTCAATATACCAAGCAGGTAGAAGCCAAAAAAAGCAGGGGCAGACATCCTGATATAAGACAAAGTAGTCTTCAAACCAAAATTAGTCAGAAGAGATAAAGAAGGTCACTATATATTAATAAGGGGTACAAAACATCTAGAAGATATAACAAATGTAAACATATATGCACCAAGTGTTGGTGTCCCCAATTTCATAAAACAAACACTATTAGACAAAGATGAAACATACCTCAACATAATAAAGGTAATATATGAAAAACCTATAATCAACATCATACTAAAGGGGGGAAAATTGAAATCATTTCCTCTAAAATCAGGAATGAGACAAATATGTCCACTCTCTCTACTTTTATAGTGACTGAATTCTCAGCCAGAGCACTAAGGCAAAAGAAAGAAAGAAAAGGGATCCAAACAGGAAGGGAAGAAGTCAAAATGTCCCTATTTGCAGATAATATGATCCTATATTTAAAAGATCCTAAAGACTCTATTAGAAAACCCTTAGAGCTGATAAACACTTTCAAGAAAGTCACAGGATACAAAATCAACACACAAATATCAGTAATTTTTCTATATACCAATAACCAATAGGCTGAAAAGGAAATGAGGAAAATAATACTATTCACAAAATCTTCAAAAAGAATAAAATACCTAAGGATAAACCTAACCAAGAAGATGAAAGACTTCTACAATGAAAACTTTAAAACACTGAAGAAAGAAATTGAAGTAGATGACAAAAGTTGGAAAGACCTCCCATGTTCATGGATCAGAATAATATTGTGAAAGTGGCTGTATCACTGAAAGCAATCTATAGATTCAGTGCAATTCCCATCAAAATTCCAATGACATTCTTCACAAAAATAGGAAAAAAATCCCAAAATTCATATGGAAGCACAAAAAACCCTGAATTGCCAGAGCAATCTTGAGCAGAAAGCACAATGCAGGAGGTATCATAATACCTGATTTCAAATTATACTACAGAACCATAGTAAAAAAAACAGCATAGTACTGGCACAAAAGCACAAATGTAGACCAATGGAATAGAGGACTCAGAAATAAACTCACACAGCTAGAGCCACCTGATGTTTGACAAAGGTATCCAAAACATAGGTTGGTGCCAGATGCGGTGCCACACACCTACAATCCCAGCGACTCAGGAGGCAGAGGCAGGAGGATCGCGAGTTTGAGACCAGAGGCAGTCTGTGTAATTTAGCATGACTCTGTCTCAGAAAGTAAAAAAATGGGCTGAGGGTGCAGCTCAGTGGAACAGCACTTGCCAAAGCATGCAAGCGTGAGGCCCTGGGTTCAACTCCCAGTACTGAAAAAAAAAACATTGCAGAGAAGACCGCCTCTTCAACAAATGGTGCCAGGAAAACTGGGTATCCACATATATAAGAATAAGACTGGATCCCCATCTCTCACCCTGTACAAAAAGAAAACTTCAAATTGATCAAAGACCTTAATGTAAGACCTGAAATTGTGAAACTGCTAGAGGAAAACAGAGGGAAGATACTTCAAGACACAGGCATAGGAAAGGGCTTTCTGAAAAGGGCTCCAATAGCTCAGGAAGTAATAGCAAGAATTAACAAGTGGGATTACATAACAATAAAATATTTCTGCACAGCAAAAGAGAAAATCAAATTGAAGAGAGTCTATAGAATGGGAGAAAATCTTTCAAAGCTGTACATTAGACAGAGGATTAATAGCTATAATATATGTTGTTGTTGTTGTTGTTGTTGTTAGGAGCCATCAAGTTGGTATCCGACTCATAGCGACCCTCATAGGGTTTTCAATGGCTGAGTGCTTTGGGATTTTTTTGGGAGTGGATTGCCAGGTCCTTCTCCCATTTTTGCAGTGCTGGAAATTGAACTCGAGGCCTCAGAGACTGCTGCGCAGTGCTCTACCCTCTGAGCTAAATCCCAGCCTCTATAATATATAAAGAGCTCAAAAAATTAATCACCAAAAAAGCAAGTTACCACACCAAAAAATAGGCAAATGAATTGAGCAATTCCCAAAAGAAGAAATACGAATGGCCAATAAAAATAAGAAAAAGTGTTCAACATCCTTAGTCATCAGTGAAATGCTAACCAAACTACATTGAGATTCCATTTTGCCCCAGTCAGAATCATTAGCATTAAGAAAACAAACAACAAATGCTAGTGAGGATGCAGGAAGAAATAAACCCTCATACGCTGCTGGTGGAGACATAAGTTAATATACCCACTATGGAAATCAGTATAGATGTTCCTCAAAAAACTAACAATAGAACAGTGACCCAGCTACACCAATCCTGGTTATATACCCAAAGAAATCTAAGTCTACATACCTTGGGGTACCTACACATTCATCTTTATTGAAGCACTATACACAATAGCTAAGATATGAAATCAACCTAGATGTCTATCAGCAGATGAATGAATAAAGAAAATATGGTACAGGAAATTGTGGTATATATACACCATGGAGTTTTATTCAGCCATAAAGGATGACAAAATTATGGCATCTGTTGGAAAATGGATGGAACTAGAGATCATCATTTTAAGTGAAAACCCTCAACTAGATGGATTGACATAGTGGCTGCAACAATAGGCTTAAATATAAAAAAGATCATGTGCCTGGCACAGAATCAAGGAGTGTTTCATTCTGTTGTACATAGGTTCGTTATAAATCGGGCTTGACTCAATGGCACCTAAAAAGAACAAGAACAAGGCAGACCCAGAAAGAGAAACACCATGTTTTCTCTCATGTGTAGAAGTTATATTTCAATATATACTCAGTATTAAAACATATATGCCATGAAAATAGAAGAGATCCTGTAGAGAAATACAATGGACTAAAGAAAAAGGAGAGGGGACAAGAATAATAATGGAGAAAGGAAAGGAAGTATCATATATTTTATCCTTAAGGCAAAATTAGGATGTATCTATATCTACAAACAAACAAGACATGCAAGTAGAAGGGGGCTATTGGTGGGGAGGGGAGTAACATAAGGGTAATGGGGGAAGTGAACATGAGCAATGTACAATGAAATGCATGTATGGAAATGTCATAAGAGACCCATTAAGTTGTACACTAAAAATCACTAATGAGATTAGATTGCTGGGGGAAAAAAGAAAATGTGGCTCATATACATGATTGAGTTTTACTCAGAAATAAAAAGGCCAAAATTATGTCATTTGCTGAAAAAATGGATGGCATTAGAGACCATCATTTTAAGTGAAATAAGCCAGACCTGGTTAGTACTCGGATGGGAGACCGGCTGGGACCATCAGGTGCTGTAGACTTGGGAGAAGGACCTGGCAACCCACTCCCAAAAAACAATCAGCCACTGAAAACCCTATGAATAGCAGAGAAGCACTAACAATACCGTTTTGCCTATTGTATGTAGGGTCACTATGAGTCAGACACCAACTCAATAATACCTAACAACAACAACAACAACAAGCCAGACCCAGAAAGAAAAATATGTTTCTTCTTATATGTGGATGCTAGACTTTAACACAAATATTTTAAGTATTTTAATACATATATATGTCATGAAAGTGGAAGGGAGACTCCCTGAGAGGAGAAAGGGTATTAAGAGAGAAGGAGGAGGCAATAAGAAAAGTGTAATGAGGGGAAATAAAGATAAATATCACATGTCTTCTCAGATAGAATCTAGAGTTAAATTATATGAAATATAATTACTATATAATATACAATATGATATATATTATATATACACATACACAAGACATGCAAGAAGAAGGAGGACCAGCTGTGGGAAGGAAAGAGATCAGCAGGAGGGGGAGGAGGGACATGTGAGGATAATGGGGAAAAACACTACACTGGTGAAGGGCAATTTAGACCAAGTTTTCAAAAATCAGAATTGTCACAACAAATATAAAACCAAAAAACTATATCTTAAGGCCATGTGATAAATCCTTTATAATGTCTGTGATTACAAGAATATTTATGTATCTATAATAATATAATTTTATATTTATTTTTTTCTAATTAGCTAAATACATTACTAAAAATGTCAAGGCCATTGAAGAAATAGTCATAGTTGCTCACTTCATGCTGGGCTATCACTAATTTGAATATAATAAAATGCCACAAATAAAGAAGACACTTTTCAATTACTCTTCTTTGTAAGAACCTTCTTCACAAGAGGTGGGGGAAAAATAGAAACACATTTGTAATCCAGACCATGAGCTTCAGGGAAATATCAAAATATCAGTTGACAATTGAAATAAGTCAAACATGCTAGAGTATAAAATATGTATTTTGGCCACTTGGAACAAAGGCAGAAGAAGAAAGTGTTGGGCTTGGGATAGAAGAGGAGAAATGGAAGGCCATTAACCTAAAGACAGTGAAAAGGCAGGAGAAATAGCAGAGATAAGTCTTTAGAGACTCCACAAGCAATACGAGGGCAGAGTGGACTCCTAAACTTGAAGTTCAAACACAGGAAAATACTCAGGACAAGTCCTCCAGAGCCACAGCCAACAAGGAACCCCACTTCGTCTTGGTGAAGGAGAAGAGTATTCTGGTCTCGTTAGGGTAGGGAAAATCATGGATATATTATTTTTAGCGTACTCTCATCTCCAAATAAATGAATGAATAAAGAAACAAAGCTTTCTACATAAATGTAAATTTCCTCTAAAAAGATTGGCAAATTATGGGTCAATAGCTAGAAACTTATGAAGTATCAAATGAAAATCAACTTGTCTTTTATGCAATAAGTATAAATAGCTAAAATCAAATCCCTGTTTTGACAGCAAAGAAATTCAAAGCACAGAAGCATATGGAGCCCTTTAAAAGGGTGGGGAAAGGAAAGGAAGAAGGAGGGTCATCTCTTTATGGGGAGGACAAACAAAAAGGAGTGCAAGGATAAGAGCATTTACCAGGGTCACCCCACTGCCCACAGGTACTGATCCTACACAGGTGGAGGGAAACAGAAGCTAAGCCTAGAAGCCTTTTGTCATAACCAGAATGCCTAGCTCGTCTCACAAGACTTACAAGTTTATGATTTATCATTATTTTGCCTTTGGGTTTTCTAATAAACTAATTTAAGCAAGTCCATTCCCAAAGGAATCATTATTTGAAGCACTATTATATCTTATTCTATGTTAGAAGCTTTATGTGAACATTTTCTACTCCTCAGCAAAAAGATATACTACATTCTAAGCATTACCCATCATTCAACAAAATTTATGATCACCTCTTCTGAGCAAGACACTACAAGTTAACATATTAATCAAAGAGTGTTTGTGATAATTAATATATATACATACATATATATAGCTTTAAAAACAATGAAAAATGCTACAAGGCATGCCAATTCATTAATTTTTTCCCAGCATTGCTGACACTTTTTTGTCTTTTTATTCACTCATTCCAGTATTTACTGCTGACCACCAGTCCCTACCCACAAGGAGTTCACCACCTCCTGAGAAAAGACAGTGTTACAGTGTGATAACTGCTATCATAGCAATAGCCCCCAAACACACTGAAATTATAGAAATTATATAAAATGTTGGTGAAATTAATCAGTGCACCCTCTGAGCTACACAAACCAATTAATGCTTTCCTTATTACCAGTACCCTCTAGTCAGATGATAAAGTTCCTGTAGGGGGCTAAATCTCATAATGATTGCATTTTTTAAAGGTCCTCATTGCTCAGTAAATCCCAACCTAAGATGAGGGTAAAATCAATGTTTTTGCTGAAGGCCTTCTAACGTAACCACTCACAATCACAGATCCGGTGGCCTGGGCAGAACAGCTGCACAGCTGACCAGTTTCCTAGGCACACACAAGCCAATGAGGAACAAAAGGCCCCTGGGAGGCAAGGGATTCCAGTCCCAGCTTGGCCAATCCAAGTCCCAGGCTGGTGTCTTAGACTTCCTGGGACTCCCTGCCCACCCCTGTCAATCCACTGAATTAGATGGCTTCCAAAGATCTTCCCGGCTACCACATTAGACCATTTATTAAAATCTAGAGAGACTGTAGCTCTGGTTTTCCATACCATAGAAATGCATTCAAGAGCTCAAATGTTTCTCAACAGCTACTCACCCTATTTGATGTACTCTCTCTTCTCAATATGTGGGGTCTGGGTTCAAAAGGAATTTCCCTCAGAGCACCTCCTCAGAGAAGGAGAGAGCACAGCTTTCTGCATAACTAGGCAGCACCTCAGACTAGAAAGCAGCTTTGTTATTAAGAAGCCTGACATCCCTATCATGTCCTTAGCTGCATAAAGTCTGACATTTGTTGAAATCATAAAAGAAGAGCACCTCCTTAGCAACTCTCATGCCTGTCCTTTGATACACATGTGCATTTCTAAGAAAGCCCCCAGTACATAACCCTGAGAGTGAGGAACTCTTCTCCACTTAGCACCTTCTCAACCCAGTCACATAACAGGGGCAAGTCAGCCCCCAGCTGCTGCTTCTGTAAAAAGGGTGAGTGCTGCCACTTTGCCTTAAAGCCAAACAACAGATCAGATGGTATCAAGGAACCTTCTAGCATCCAGCTCTAATTCTGTGGTGTCCCTCTTTGGAGGAGTTAATTAATGAAAACCCCCTTCGAGCCTCAGATTAATGAAAACAAAATGAGACATCTCCAGGAATGTCCTGGTAAGATTAAAATTCACTCCCACAGAGACATTCTCAACCAGTATAAATTAACCCCATTATTAACTGGCAGCTGCCAAAAGCAAGTGGACTATGCAGGCAGTATATGCATAACTTTGGCAGAAAACAGAGGACTGATTCACCTTAAGTAAAAGACTAACTCTCACTTTTCAGAAAGCAGCTAAGGCCCTAAAAAGGAAAAATATTTACTCTAAAATCTGTGGCAATGATCACCTTACCCTTCTAAGTTCATGGAATTAAAACCAAAACCGTCAACTTTGTCTTCAAGGCCTTGGGTGGTGTAGCAGCCCCTAGGACAACTCTCTGTGGACTCATTTTGTACCATTCTCCCATTTTGCTACCAGTATGCTCCAGCCACAGAGACTGCTTTTAGTTCCTACCTCAGGTCCTTAGTATATGCTTCTTCCTACCATGGCCTACTTAATATCTATTCAACCTTAGGTCTCAGCCCTAGTCACTCCTCCTCAAGAAATTCCTCTCTGACCCCCACCCCATCTCCACCTCTTTGGCTTCTGCTCCTTACACACACACTGCACAGACTCTGTTGTTATGTGCCTTCAAAGAATTGTAGATCTTTCAGAGTACTTATAGGTGATCTAATGTCTTAATATTTGACTGATACCTTCTCTATGACCCACTGGACTCTAAGCTCCATGAGAACAGGGCTGGGTTAAATTTTGCTCACTGTTGTATCCTAGCACCTGGCACAGAGATGATTGAGTAAATAAATGAAAGATAGTGACATGGTTGGCTCATTTGCAAAATCACATCCTTCTTCCATTCTAACTGTTCTAAACTGTGCCAGGTTAAGTGTGAGGACAGATATCACATATCACACTTTAGAAGGTTTGGGAACAGAGCAAGACTAAATACACAAAGCTGACCCTAAAAAAGACCTAAGTAGGAAGAAACAGGAAAGGGACTGAGAATAGTGAGATCATCCCCCGCCATGGGTAGGGGGCAGGCAGACACATTCCCAGTCTTCCCCCGCAGCCTCATCTGCATCACTGGCTCACTCCAAATTGGGCCTGCTCTAGAAATGACCCCAACCCAGACAGACTCAACCCACTATCCATTACTCCAACTCCTTTTTTTCTTAAAGGCCCCTTCAATTCTGTCTGAGAGTTTAACCAAACTCAAATCATAGTAAGCCTTTACTTTGGGTTTTTCTAGAGCTGCTGGCAACATGTCCAAAGACACTGAGGAACAAGGCCCAACACTGACTCAGGAAAGGCACTGGCAGTGCCTGTTTCACCAACCCACAAGCTCAGCTTCCTAGAAGAGACCTTGTCAACCCTCTTTTTTATCTTCCACTTACAAAAAAATTAAAATTTTTTTAACATTTCAGATCAATTCTGCTACTAACAATCAATAACCAGGACTAATGTAACTGTTATATTAATTCCTTATTCCCTTAAAAGACAGAGAAATATATAGAATAAGAAGTCAGTCATAACAAGGATCCCAATTCAAAAAACTCACCAATCTCAAACAGAGCTAATTTGAATCACAAGCAAGCCAAAAACAAAGTTGGATTGTTTCTTTTAAAGATTGCCACAAAACCTACACATGAGCAAAGCACTGTGGCATATATTTGTAATCCCAGTAACTTGAAAGACTGAGGTAAGAGGATTGGGAGTTCAAGGTCAGAGGTAGCTTGTTGCAACTTAACAAGACCCAGTCATAATAAATAAATAAATACACACACACACACACACACACACACACACGTATATATATACGTGTGTGTGTGTGTGTGTGTGTGTGTGTGTGTGTGTGTGTGTATATACATACATACACGGCCTGCAGTGGTAGCCCTATGGCATCCGATCCCATCAGATCTCGGAAGCTAAGCAGGGTCGGGCCTGGTTAGTACCTGGATGGCAGACCGCCTGGGAACACCAGAAGCTGTAGGCTTGGGAGAAGGACCTGGCAACCCCCTCCCAAAAATCAATCTGCCATTGAAAACCCTATGCACAGCAGAGAAGCTCTGACAATAGTGTTTCCCCTGTTGAACAGAGGGTCGCTATGAGTCGGATACCGACTCAACAGCACCTAACAACAACAACATATACATACATATGTATGTATATATGTATGTGTATGAGTGTGTGTGTGTGTGTGTATATATATATATATATATATATATATATATATATGGGGCTGGGGTGCATCTCAGTGGTGGAGCACTTGACTAGCACACAGTAGGCTCTAGGCTGAACAACCTCTACTGCACAAACAACAACAAAAAACAATGTATGCCTTTTAGCTATGTTTATAAGACAGCCCTAGCCTCAGAGTTTAGTCTTATTTCATACCCAATGTTAATAAAACGCGATATCTAGTTCCTACGCCTATCATATATAAGCCTAATTAGTAGATCACAGGATAGAAGTGGCTGTTAGTGGCCAGTACCTTGACAGCACTGTCAAAAGCTAACCCAACAGGAAGCAGCACCAAGAAAGTACTGAACTCACAGCCAAGCATGGTGGTGCAGACCTGTAATTCTAGCACTTGGGATAGTGAGGCTGAAGGATTATGAGTTCAAGGCTTGCCAGTGCTATATGAGGAAGCCTTGCCTCAAAAAAAAAAAAAAAAAAGATTTAATTTAATCAGTCAAACACAGCATGTACCTGTAATACCGGCAACAACATAGGAGGAAGAAGCAGAAAAATCGAAAGTGTGAGGTCAGAGGCAGCCTGCACAACTTGGCGAGACCCTATATCAAAATAAAACAAAGAAAGAAAGAAAGAAGATGGAGGTACAGCTCAGTAGTAGAACACCTGCCTTGTGTGTGTGAGCCCTTGGGTTCAACCCCCCAGCACTGAAGAAGGAAAGAAGGCAGGAGAAGGGGGAAGGAAGAAATGGAAAGAGAGTGAAAGAAAGGAAAGAAGGGAGAGAGAGAAGGAGGAAAGAAAGAACTCAATTCATAGTAATAAGTCATCAGTAAAAACTAACCAAATAAATTAAAACCACAAACAGAGCCCATCTGACATATCAGCAAAAAGCCCTTTAATCCTTCTTGCTGTTGTTATTAGGCTCGTGGTGGTGTTGGTAAATGCTGTAGAGTCGGTGTCCAACTCATATCGACCCTACATACAACAGGCGAAACAGTATTGTCAGTGCTTCTCTGCTATTGGTAGGGTTTTCAATGGCAGATTGATTTTTGGGAGCACGTTGCCAGGTCCTTATCCCAAGCCTACAGTACCTTGTATTCCCAGGTGGTCTCCCATCCAAGTACTATCCAGGCCCGACCCTGCTTAACTTTAGAGATTTGACAGGATCGGAAACATCAGTGGTATGGCTGCAGGCTTGTTAAGCCCTTGTTGTTGTTGTTGTTGTTAGATGGCAGCGAATCTTGTCCCACTTATAGCAACCCTCATAGGGTTTTCAATGGCTGATTGTTTCGGGATTGCCTTGGGAGTGGATTGCCAAGTCCTTCTCCCATGTTAGGCCCTTAGAAGCCCCTAAAACAATCCCCAGGTTATAATGAAACTGTCGAGTCAATGTATTCATAATGATCAAGTCAGAGTGTTATAGAAAAATGTAAATAATGATCAATAAACTCTTTAAGAAGGAAAAAGTAGCCAGTGCAATGGTGCATACCAGGAATCCCAGTGACTCGGGAGGCAGAGGAAGGAGGATTGCAAGTTCAAGACCAGAGACAGTCTGCATAATTTAGTGAGACCCTGTCTCAAAAAAAAAAAAAAAAAAAAAAAAGCAGTGATCCAGCACTTGCAAAGCATGCAAGCGCAAGGCCCTGGATTCAATACCCAGTACTGCAAAAAGAAGAAGAAAAAGAAGAGGGGCGGGGGGGAGGAATAATCAGAAGAAGAAGGAAAAAGTCCATTTTAGAAAGGGCTAAGGCTTTGATATTTCAAGACTTAATTGTCCAGGCTGGAGATGCAGCTCAGTGGTAGAATATTTGCCTAGCATGCATGAAGCCTAGAGTTCAATCTTCAGCACTAACAAAAACACGGTGGGGTGGGGGAGGTTGTAGAGAGAGATGGAATTTTCCAAGTCTCTGAAGAGGTTGCCTTACTGAAGTGACACACTCCCAGGCAAAAGTAAATAAATGCTTTACTAGAGTGTATCAATCAAGGAGACCAAATTGAAATAAGCCACCTTTTCTAGTTCTCAAAAGAAAATTAAATTTCTAACAAAAGTGTATCAATCAAGGAGACCAAATTGAAATAAACCATCTTTTCTAGTCCTCAAAAGAAAACTAAATTTTCTAACAAAAAAGTCCAAACTGGCAAATTCTTTTGTTCAGCAATAAGATGTAAACATATTGAAGATCAAAATATTAAATTAGTAAATGCAGCAAAAATTTTATTTAGAAGCTATAGTTCACACAAACTTTTCTTATAAAAGAATTCACTAACAATTACAAATAATTGTGATCATTTACCAGATGTCTCCAATTTGTCAAGGACTTGGAACTACTACACAATTTCAACAAATAGAACAATATATTTTTATGGCTGCTCTTACGGAACACATAATTCTTTGGTGGTCCTCGAAGAATTTAGTTGATAAACAAAATCCAAACTTTTTGGAGTAAATTGAAATTAAAGCTTTTTAAAAAGCTTGTTTAAGAAACAATAAATTCAGCCAGGCACTGTAGCACATACCTGTAATCCAAGAGACTCCGGAGGCTGAGGCAGGCAGATCACAAGTTTGTGGCTAGAGGCAGGCTACATAACTTAGCAAGACCTTGTCTCAAAATTTTAAAAAATTAAGAAGGGGCTAGGGGTACAGCTCTGTGGTGGCATGCCCTGGGTTCAATCCTCCAGTACTACAAAAAGAAAAAAAAAAAAAAAATTCTACAATCAAGTGTAGAAAGCCTAATTCAAATCACACAGCCATCTACCGCCCCAGATTTTAAACAAGCAAATATCTAAATATCTAAGACAGGCATTGTCTATTTTCTGCTTGAAGATTACAAAAAGATAAAGACTCCCTTGTTTCCCACCCACCAAGACAAAAGAGAAGAGAACAACAAACAGGTAGTTCTTCCTTTTGATTTACATACTTTACCTACTTAACCTGTCACTTTCTCCCAGTCATCCAAGCCATCCAGTCACCTTCAATTCCCACTTCCAAATCTGGTCAATCCATTCTTTCTGGCCTCTCCCCATCTGGCGTTTCCATTCCTAATGCTACAACCTAGAATCTAATTCTGCCATAGCTTCTGGACCTCCACCTGCCAGTCATGGGTATACTCATCCTCAGAATCCTGATCAGTCCTTCTGCCAATGATAAGCAAGCTGAACAGACTGATACCCAAACAGCTTCCCACAATCCAGCCCATCTTCACCTGCGACTGTTCTATGTTCAAATATCACACCTCATCTAACAGAAGCTTGCTGCTCCCAAACATGCCTTTTCTCCTGACTCTGCCTGAGATCTTTTCTTTCCTTCCTTCCCCACTCACTCATTCAATTTGGACTTCTTAAGTATCACCTCCATGCCAGGTATAAGATGATGAATAAAAATTGATAGTACTGGTCTTTTGTTGTTGTTTTTAGGTGTCATCGAGTCAGGTCTCACTGGTAGTGACCCTCATAGGGTTTTCAATAGCTGATTGTTTCAAAGTTGTTGTTTACAGATTGTTTCAGGAGTGGTTTGCCACATCCTTCTCCAATTTGTCCTCTTTGCTCTTTACCAGCAACAGCTAGTTCAAACATCACTCTATTTAGCCTTTAATGCCCTGGGCAGCAATAATCTCTTCTTATCTTCTCCTAACACCCACTCTGCAGCTTTTGTCATGTATTGTCCTACCCTCTATTTGTTTCCACCTCCTCTTTTGTTTACAGGTGTCTATCCAAAGCATTAGCACCATGCTTTGCATCAAAATCTATCCCATCTAAATGCTAGTTTCTTGAAATGCAATTTTCAACCACTTAAAAGTTTCAAGTTATGCTGTTCACATCCCATAAAAATGTGTTTTCTTTCTTTTTAAAGCACAAAACTGTTTTGAGCTGTGGCAAAAGTCATTTACTTTGGGCTTGGGAATGTGTTTATGAACTTACAAATGAGAACATCTGATGTCTTAGGAATCTACTTCAAACAAAATAATGAAGCCACCCTGTGGTGACCTGGCAGGGAAAGCCCTTGGAAGCAGACAGCTCCCCATGTGCTCTCCTGCGGCCCACTTGGATCCCTCTGAGGCTGCCTGATGAAGACAAGCCCTACTAAAAAACTCCTAAGCACATCAGTTCAGTTTTGTGTTTTCACCAGGCTTATCACAAGCAAACTGAAAAAAAACTAAGTAACTATTTTATCGTTATGAAGATTAGAAACCAACTACAAACTGAGAATGCCTAAGAGATCAAACCAGTGAGTACAAGGTATTTAAATAAATCAATATCTAGAAAGTAAGATATGCTTCTAGTAGGTCACAGAACTAACAATTGATTGTGAGGGCTGGAATGTAGCTCAGTGGTAGAGCACTTGCCTAGTATGGTATAGGATATTAGAGTTTATCCCCAGCACCTCAAAAAATTTTTTTGACTGTAAATGTTTATTGATAAGTACTGCCTTATAATGTATACTACAAAGTAGCATTAATTGTAAACATAACCAAGCGAATACCTAAAACTCGTGTTTAAAATAAAGAATATAAAGAATAGGTCTAAACAATACTGGTTTAATTTTATTTTTTATTTGTTTTATTTTTATGGTTTGTTTGTTTTGGTAAGGTTAGGATGGAGGAAAGGAGAAACAGAAGAAAATATACACCTACCATCTTTTAAAAGCTATATAGTTTTCTAGGTTTTTAGGAAAATTCTATGCAGAAGTCATTACATCTTAAGCTATACCAGTTAAGGAGCAAGAATATTATCAACAAGCTGAGCACTGTGGCCCATGTCTGGAATCTCGGCACTCAAAAGGCTGAGGCAGGAGGATCACTAGTTTGAGGCCACTGTGGCCTACAGAATAAGACTCTCTCCAAACAAACAAAAAAGAACACAGCCTACAGAGGCAGTTTTCATGGGCTTATTAAAATTGGATTGCTTTTGTTTTCATATATCCTGCTAATATACAGGGCTGGGGTTTAGCTCAGTTGGTAGAGTGCTGCTTTGCACTTTATGAGGACCTGGGTTCGATCCCCAGCACCAAAAAAATGGGAGAAGAATGTGGCAATCCACTCCTGAAACAATCAGCCATTGAAAACCCTGAGGCTGGTTATGAGTTGGAGATGACTTGAAGACACCTAACAAAAACTAATCTATGATAATAATTATCTCAATTTATTTCCTGTTTCTTTTTGACAGTGCTGTCACTGAAAAAAGAAAAGGAAAAATTACATGCAAAGACATGAACTAGGGGGAAAAAAAACTTTTAATTACCATACCACAAGTCCCAGATATGACCTGGCCATAGCCTGTCGATGGCACATTTCACACGACAGCCATCACCACACAAGTTAGAGAGGCCAAGCTTGCCAGGGAGTGGCAAAACTATCCCACACTCTTTCCACCCCCTCAGGCTCAGGAAACTGGAAACTTGCTAAAAGCTTCATAACATGAATTCCAGAGCAGTCTGCCTGTGGCTTGAATTCCAGCTCTAGCACTTACTAGCTCCATGACTTTAGGCAACATAGTCTCCCTCTCTGGGACTTCATCTCCTCATTTGCAAAGTAGTAATAATAATGGCACCCACCTGCTAGGATTGCTCTGGAGGATTAACTGAGTTAATACATGTGTGAAGCCCTATAATCCAAATAAAGGCACAGTCCGTGCTGCTGTTATTGTTGTGACTTTATTATTATTCCAATGGTTAATTTTGTGCTTTCTATATCACAGTAATTCATAAATAGAGCTGAAATACTGAACGATGGCCCTAAGACTCTATTTGATCATACATGTGTATGTATGTACGTGCTTAAGTGGCATCCTCCTTTCTTAAATTACCCTACTTGCTACATACGAATCTTGAAATAAAAACTGAAAAACTAAAAGGATCTCCTCACCTAAATCTCACCTAAATACTTGTTCCTAGAAATTTTTCCACCTGCAGCCATAGCCCTGTGGCATCTGATCCCATCAAATCTCAGAAGTTAAGCAGGGTCGGGCCTGGTTAGTACTTGGATGGGAGACCACCTGGGAACACCAGGTACTGCAGGCTTGGGAGAAGGACCCGGCAACCCACTACCAAAAATCAATCCGCCATTGAAAACCCTATGAACAGCAGAGAAGCACTGACAATAGTGTTTCGCCTGTTGTGCACAGGGGCGCTATGAGTTGGATACCAACTCGACGGCACCTAACAATGACAACAACAAAAATATTTCCAGGCAAGAGAAGTTTTACCATACTTCACTCAAAGATATCCCATGTTCACATTTTTGACTCAAACAAGATAAAAGAAATTATTCTTCTAGAAATTATCAAAAATTTCTGCATGCATTAACACCAGGCTGCTTTAATAAAGTTTAAGTGAAATTTTATTACTTAAATCCATTTAACTAATTAGTCCTCATTAGAGGCATCCATTGTTTTGTTTTGCTTTGTTTTGCTTTGTTTTGTACAAGGTCTCACTATGAAGCCCAGGTTGCCCTTGAACTCACAATCATCTTGCCTCAGCCTCCCAAGTGCTAGAATTATAAGCATGTGACACCATGGCCAGCTGACACTACCCACACTTAACATGCTAAAACACTTGGTGAAATTTGAGGGAGTCATTTTAAAAACTGCTTAAAATCCAGTCCCTACAGTACCCTTTCCTTTCCAACCCCACGGAAAGAAGAAAAATGAAAATGACCAAGGCTGAAAAAGAAGACCCTATACACTCTCCTTCACAGACAGCTGGCTTTCCATGCCATTAACATCCACCCCTGCACCAAGATTACCATTAGGAGGGGCACATAAAGGTTATAATGATTAACATATTTGATTTTGCTAACTTTTGAGCCAAAAAAATATGAGCCAAATTATGAAAAGAAAGCCTCTATGTGGATTACAGGGCCCAATTCCAATACCAAAGAATTAGCCTTTCTGAACAGTTGTACGTTTTTTGTAGCTTAATCAAATACAGATAACTCTTATTTGAAAGGCTCCTTTCTTATGGGGCTATTTTTGTACCACAAGTGTGTTAGTCTATACTCTGTTTTAATTCTGACCTATGAAATCATAACCCAAGGATGAAATATTTCTTATCATTCATGCTTTATTAAACCTGCTCAGGCCTTTATGGAATGAGATAAATTCTGTTTAAAAATCAAGCAGAAAATTCGAACTTTCATTCGAATAGCCTCACCTCATGAGGCCATTGTTAAATTTTCCCCACTGCCTTTTCAGAAGGTCACTGTGTTAACCATGGAGCCTATCATTCTTTTGTAACTGAATAAACATCTGCACAAAACACAGCTGTGTCTGGAGTAAACACAGCTTAATATTTAAAGAGTCCACTTAAGAGTTTCTAAAGTGATCATTTAGCCAGAAAGGCATCATTTCATGGGAACATTCAGCAAATAATTACACAGTTATAGGGCTATACAAGGCCCTGTGTGATAACATATATACATATACTCCTTTCCTTAGAGATGCGTACATTATGAAGCCAAGACCTTTTTCCCCACAGGACATCCTCCACAAACAGAGCCTAGGTTATTACATGTCCTTCTAGGACCTTTGCAGTCTCTCTCATTCTATCCTTCCAAAAAGTGAAGCCAAAGAAATGGATTCCACTACTCTGGCCCTCTCCCCTTTCCTTTCCTCCTTTAGTGTTTTTCCACATTGTTGGCTGCTTATTTCCTCCTTCCCCTAGTCCTCTCATCCTGGCTCTCCCTGTGAAATATAGACCTTGATATCTTCTTCTTCCCCAGAAACTACACCACTCTTACAGCTTCATCATCTCCTTAGGAAATTCTTAACTTTAAGAACTTCAAATTGGCCGGGCGTGGTGGCACACACCTATAATCCAGCGACTCAAGAGGTGGAGGCAGAAAGACTGCAAATTCAAGACCAGAGGCAGTCTGCATAATTTAGTGAGACCCGTCTCAAAAAGTAAAAGAAAAATGGACTGACGGTGCAGCTCAGTGGTCCAACACTTGCAAAGCATGCAACTGTGAGGCCCTGGGTTCAATCCCCAGTACCAAAAAAAAAAAAAAAAAAAAAAAAACTTTAAATTGATATGATATTCAACAATGATATGAATATCCCTTAAAGTTCTTAAATTCAATCTGTCCAAAATGGGATGCTTGATCCTCCCACCAAAACCATTTCTGCTGCCCCACTTCCTTGTGTCAGTTAATGGTGCCCAAGGGGTCATTGTGATGGCCAGTCCTAAAAACTTCTTTGACTCTTTATTCTCAGCACCCCATCAACCTACCCACCTGACCTATTGCCAGGTCACATGGACTCTTTCTTTGTGTGTGTGTGTGTGTGTGTGTGTGCGTGTGGTACTGGGGGTTGAACCCAGGGCCTTGCGCTTGCATGCTCTGCAAGTGCTGGACCACTGAGCTGCACCCTCAGCCCATTTTCTTACTTTTTAAGACAGGGTCTCGCTAAATTAGGCAGACTGCCTCTGGTCTTGAACTTGCGATCCTCCCGCTTCCACCTCCCAAACCGCTGGGATTACAGGCGTGCACCACCGTGCCCAGCTTCACATGGATTCTTTCCATCATCATTGCCACCATCCTAATCTGGGCATTTTTTTCTTCGCCCTGAAACATTTTAGAATGTTTCTAAGTGGGTTCTTACCACCTCTTTAATCTGTCTTAAATGTCAGATTTTCTGAGAATGTATATATCCTCTGGAACCAGATGGTTTGGTTTCAAATTCCAGCTTTGCTACATCTTATTTCTGTGACTCTGGGCAAGTTACTTAACATCTCTGACTCTTTCATCATTGCACAAAAGGATGGCAATATTGTCTACTTCATAGAATTATTGTGAAAACAAAATGAATTAATAGCTGTGCATCACCTGGAACAGCATCTGGTACACACTGAAATGCACAGTAAAGACTTGCGATTATTTTCAATTACCATGAATCCAGTTACACCATACCTGCCCCCAAACTCATAACATACCAAGGAAATTACAGGTTCCTCGCCCTAGCATTCAGTCTGTCCCCCTCTGATCTCTCCAGCTTTATATCCCACATCTCCCCCGTGTGATCTGTATATATACCAAGCCAGGAGGAGGTCTTACTGTTCTGTGAACACATCTCCGAACCTCCCTCCTCATCCCTGCTGTTGTCTCTTCTTTCTCTCCTCTCATTGCCTTGCCTAATAAAACCCTGTCCATCTTTCAAGCCAACCTTAACTCTTCCATAAAGCCTTTTCTGAACCTCTTTATTAGATATGCCCCCATCCTCCCATGAATTCTTCCTAGCACCAGGGTTATGTTTCCCTTACAGCAGCATTCTTTCTGTACCTCTGACTGCAGTCCTGTTATTCACCCTGTTGGCTGAGAGTTCCTTGAAAGACACATGGGCATTCATCACCATTTTATTTTCTGTACCACCTAGCACAGTGTAATGTACTAAGGTAACAAAAAGATGGGGTCAGAAGTAATCAGAACCATAGCCACTTCTGTGCCATGGTAGGGAAAGGTCAAACTAAGAGAAGTACATACTCTGTCCAGGCTGAGTCTTCATCATCATTTCAAATGACATCCAAACTCACAAAATGAACCAAATGACCTTTCTGACAAATCTTTCATTCTGAGACACCAGAAACACAGTGGAATACATACAAGAGCCATACAACGTATAACTAGCCCTATCTTATGATACCAACATTAAAATCACATAAAAATGTTTTCCTCATGTATCAATATTAGAATCAAAAAGCCATTGTACCATGTGTTTAGTTAGCTAAATGTATTTTTCTGCTAGATCTACCACCTAATAATCCCAAGAGGGATGACTCACAACTCACTAACTGGAGCTTGTTCAATGACATATTAATAAACTCAGCACCTTAGTCATTGCAGAACTGAGCATAATGGTGCATACACAGTCCTTACCCTCAGATTCAAGAGAAGTCCCTAATCTCTAAACTCACAAAAGGAAAGCCACAACAATGACAATTCCCAACAATAGAGTGACCACTCAATAGACACTGCTGGCAGTGACATCACCCAGGTACAAAGGGGCAGGGAGCAGGCTGCACATAACTCCACTATGTCTAGGAGCAGAGCTGTAATCTGACACCAAGGATTTAGACCTCTTTGCCTCAGCAACTCTGGGCATTCAAGAGCAGCAGCAAAGGGCTCTTTCATTCCCACTTTCTCTTCAGCCATTCAAGAAGCATCCTCCTCCCAGCACTGCTGATAGAAATGTCCTGAAGACATCAGTTTCAAGAACCCCTGTGATGAACCCACAATTAAAGATTGTTTTTCCTCAAATAAAAGGCTCTTGAAGGTCCAGAATGCTCACTCTTCAAAGACATGGTGGTACCCACAAATCCTTAGGCAGAACTGCCAATATCCTTTTTAACAGGACACGTCCTAGGCAGCTTATTATGGTTCACCTAACTATGTTCACTCAACTGCACATTTGGTGAAGATAACAAGAAAGTAAAATTAAATGTCTAAAGTAGAGTATAGTAGGCTTCACTGAAACACCAGCTCTTTTAATGAAAGAATATAATGACTTCAATTCAGTCTTCTTATTCCTTACTATTTGCTGTTTTAATTGGAGATTCATCTCTCTTCAATTAATTTTTATTATGCTTAGAGTGTTAAAATATTCTTTTCCTGTAGATTAGTGATCTTTCACCAAAAAAAGTTCTCTGTTCTTATTTCACACTCTCATATCCTACTCCCACAAAAGTAAATTAACCAAAGAAAGTAAATGAGCACTCCTATACCACTTACCAAAAAAAAAAAAAAATCCCATGAAATTTGGAGCACCTAATAAAATAACTCAATCATACAGGCAAAATCTTCCTCATAGATACCACTTGGATACAGCTCCCTGCAGCTCATGTGTCCTACTTTCTGAAAACAAGCTGCACAAATAAAAACATCCTGAGATACAACAGAAGCCTTGTGAACTGTAAAGCTTAAGTACCTGAAATATACACACTGCCCTGTAGCCTGTGGGAGCGCCATAAATACTTGGCCACTGATTCACAGGCCAATTACAACGTCTGGCAATGACAGTGTGTGACTGCCTGGTCCCACTCTGGGGAGTGCTAGGAATTCACAGTTGCTGTTTGTTGTGGAGGTGGGAAGCACTAATATGCATAGAACTCTAAATGGACTGAGGTGTTGACAGATTCAAATTATGTTAGTTTTACTTGCACTCCTCCCCAGGCACCTGAGTCTAAAGGAATTGGTCTTGTTATCTGCACTATTGGGGGAAAGTAAATAAAACCACCACAAAGGTGCATAATGTTTCCTCACCAAACAGCCAACAAGCTAAATGGTTGAGGGAAAAAAAGAGAGAAAGAGGGAGAGAGAGAGAAACTTACTTTTCATAGACCAGCTCCTCATCGATGGAGAAATAGTGGGTATTTACTGTGCTTTTTGGTCTATTCCTTAAAGTAGCAAAATATAATCGATCTGAAAGACAAGTTTAAAAGACAGAAGAAAACATATGAGAAATAGGGAAGTGAGGTTAAGGGTGGTGATAATACACGAAGGATCAAAAATAACAACCGCTGCACATAATTTAAAGACCCCTTGAACATGTGGGATTCTCCTAGAAACCTGATCTCTCCCAGAAAGCGACAGAGACCCAAGAGCACAATGGTTAAAAACAGGCAAGAAGAGGACTTGACCAAGGGACTCAGCGGGGGGGTCAGAGTTCCCGCGTCTCCGTTGTCTCAGGCCATCGGGTGTAGACAGGAGCTGTGGGTACCCGCAAAACTGGAGATGCAAGTTTGGTTCCGAAATCTCCAGACCTCAGCAGTGGCGGAAGGGGGAGAGGCAAGCCTTTCCCCTGAAGCTTCGGAGACTTCAAGAAGAGGAAGGGAGGAGAGTCAGGGGGATGTGGTTGGGGGGGCGGGTGTCCCGAAAACTGAGGCCAGCCATCACGGGTAAAGGCAATCAACAGGATTAACTGGAGCGGGATCCCCACGAGCTGCTGGGGAGGAGCCCAGGCAGAAGCCAGCGCTGTCCCATTCCGAGAGAGCTGCAGGGGCAAGAAAGAGAAGCCGGAAGCAAGGGGTCCTTGGGGAGAAGAGAGTGGCGAGAGGGGGCTGGAGCGCGCGGCGACTGCAGGACTCTGGGGTCCCCGTGAGAAGCGAGGGCAGGGGTTGGGACAAAGGTTCAGTAAGAGTTGGGGGTGTGGAAGGGCTGCCAGGGTGCGGGGCAGCTGCTCCTCACCTTTCATGAACTCGCAAGCCCCGATTAGTTCCCCAGACTCCGCTGCCATCTTAAGCGAGACACGCACGGGGGAGGGCTGGGTCGTGTCCAGCTGAGGTCACCCGCCCTCGGGGGCTTCTCAACTGTCCAGGAGCTGAGAAGCTCGCAGTGCCGAACACGGAGCCCGCCCGAGGCAGGCAGCGGGCGCCGACGGTGGGGGCGGCTGCAGGGTCAGCGCGCCGGGCGCCCCGGGGACATTCCGTGGGGAACCCGCGCCCGCTCCGCGCGGGGCGCACTCGCCCCGGGCTGTGGCCGCTTCGACCCGGACCCTGCTGCCGCTGCTGCTGCTCCGCTGCTGCCGCGCCTGGGACACGCAAACCAGCTCTCACGGCCGGGCAAAGTCGTCCCCCGGCTCCCAAAGTGATCATGGAGGAGGAGGCGTCTGGCCCGGTTTGCGCCCGTGACTACTCGTGCGGCAGCGGGCAGGACTCCGGTGCCCGCGGGCTGGAAGCAGCTGCTCCGGCTCCTCCTTCGCTACCTCCTTTCAGCAGCAACTCTTCCTCCTCCCGTGCCTCCTCCTCCTTCTCCTCCCCCTGGGTCCGCCCCCAGACCTGCCTCCCCACCCACCCTCGGCCCCTCCACTTTCACGGCTCCGCGGCCATCCCTTAAAGGGACAGCCCCGCTCCTTCCTCCCAGCCCTCCGCTGGCCGCAGTTACCAGGCGCCCTGCAGGTCACTAGGAGCCGGTTGCTAAGGCTTTGTTGCTGTTCACCAATTGCTACACAGGAAACGGGCCCTCGGCCCAGGGGGGCGGGCGGGGCCTTCAGGCCAGAAACTTATGAATGAAACGGTGGGGTAGAAAGTGGAGGCGCAATACGGCTCTCTCGGAAGAAAGGATCCACGGGCCTCCTTCCTTTTCTGCACCCGTTAAGTCTTCTTCCATTCCAGATTTTTCTTCTTTCTCATTGTCTTTCTCGCCCCGCTCACCCAGGTTCTTCTAAACTTGCGCTCTTTCACACACGTACGCGTACACACACTGGAAAACCTCAGGTCTCCTCCACATCCTACCTTAACTCTCACTCACCTTTCAGCCATTCCCCTTGCCCACCACTGAGGGGGTCTACATCTTTACAAAAACTAAAATTAAAAGAAAAAACTACCTCCTAGCTCAGAAGTATACGGACTGATTTCCTCTACACATAGGAGACTCTGATATAACTTGTGCTCTGTTCTCACGGAGGAACACATTCCCACTCGATTCTCCCCGCCCTCTCATTTGGGCTGCCACTTTGAGCGCAGAATCACCACAAATGCCTAATCTTTGTACTGCTCTGGTCTCGGAGGGGACAAGACAGCAAGCTAGGCCAGCCAGGACAGGGAGGCGAGAGGAGAGAAAGGGCCACTTTGTCTGCTGGGGAAGTTAACACAAAAGAATTTCTTTACGAAGTTTCAACTAAAGCTCTGCAGGGAGGAGAGGGGCTCCAAGCCTTCACTTGTTTCTGCTAGGTTCTTAGGTCTATTTTATCAACTTTAACGCTGGGTGTCCTACAGACGTACATAACTAGTGGGCAATGTCTTCCATACGAAAATGGCGCTACGGACCAGATATCGGGAGAGCATGCGCTGTGCGCACTTTCTCCAGAGACTGGCATTTGCGCCAGCCCTTTGGTAGAGGCTCGTTTACCTCTAGGGAGAAAGGAGGTGCACGTGTGAAGAGCTGACTGACACTTGTGGGGAGCGTTCTGAAGGCAGGGAAGCAGCTCCAAGGCCATTAGCCTTCTTTGCTGGCTCCCAGAAAGCTAACAGGCACAGTAACTACAAGTGAATATTACTTAATATTCATAAAAATTATTCGGAGGATCCCAGTAATTCTAACCAACTCTGTGGTTGTAAGATAGTTAAAAACATACTCCATCCTTGTAACATCCAAATCTTTAATCCCAAAACCATGTAAAACTTCAAGCTAGAAACTTAAATCACTAAATTTAAACCACTAAAGAGCACCTCCTAACATCCCCTTATGTTCACATGAGGAAAAAAATCCCAAAAAACTTTTTAAAACTGTGAATGACTTGTAATGAGTGTTCAACTCTGTTCTTAAAGCATTCCATGTTTTAAGAGTCACAAGTTAAGGCCTTAGAGTTAAGAGCAAAAGATGTCTCAAACATGTAGGCACTCAGTTGAATTTTGCCTGCTGTTTATTGTCCCAAATTTCATTGTCAACAATCATGTTGGCCCATTACATTATTTTATTTTTAAAATTCTGAGCTGTTTTTTTATGTGAAAGATATTGGGGAAAGTATATGAATCTCTCAATAAACCTTCCCCGTTTGTCTAAAAAGCTACATAAATCCAATGATAGCAATCTATTTCTAACGTTGATTTAAAGATATTGATGAATCTAAACTCACTTAAATTCTTTTAAGAATTTTCAGCTAAGTGTTATATTAGAAAAAGTACATTAAAATAGAAGTCAGAGTTCTCGTTCAGTGCATTAATTTTTAATTTCATAAAGTAAATAGTGTCATGAAAAGAACTCAATCACTTTCAGAGAAGCCAGATTTAACTGAAGTACCCTCTTGTTATTTCCTAAGATGAATTTACAAAAGCTTTTTTTTTTCCATATAATTCTCCCTAGAAATTTTGGTCATGAAGAGTGAATTGTGGCCTAACAAAAGTGCTTAAAATTAGTGAAAATGAAAAAGATCATTTTTTCTTAAGCCTATTTACAATATGAATATAATGGTGAAATTCTTAAAAGTAAGACAGTGCTATAAGAAATGTACTTTTAAATGTTATTTAAAGGGAAAATAAATATCAGTATAAGAGGATCTCTCCAAACAAAAATCCAGTAATCTAACTGGTATAAAAAATTCTACAAGAAAAATGTGAACCAGATAGTGCACACACAGCACTCATCCATACCAAGGTTCTAATGAGATCATAAAACACATTATTCTCTCAATTATCATGAGGTCAAAGTTCCTACTGGTTGTAGTTTCATAATAAAGGTATGCTTTTACAGTCTGTGGAGCAAGATAAGGGAAGAAACTTCTTTCCAACCACCTAGCTTAATGTAAATGTAAGATGTTGACATTCATTTTAAATACCAATAAAGCTGTATCATATACAAAGGAAATACTAAGATATTTAAGATGTCACTTAACTGTAGAAAAGGAATATAATGTTACATGCATTGATTTAGCAAGTAGGTATAGAAAGTGGCTTGAGTTTGAAGACAACTTTTAAGTTCTGCAACCATAGCTTGAATACTGCCTTGGACACTTTGCATCTTATGCTTGTGCACTTGCAAGGCTAGAAAACACTGCTAGAGGTAGCTCCAAATTACATCAATACCCTCAGGCTCTAATCCTTCCCCATGAGGCTACACTAAAGAATCCTCATCATTCTTACACAAAATAACTTCAAAATTGCAAAGCACCTCTTTAGACTACCCCTTTCTCCTAGGAATTCACCAGATTAAAATCTCCACGTTCTTCAACCTTTTCTTACATGATTTCAAGCCTCCTTACTTTCCAGTCCAATCCCTTCACCAATTTGTCCAATTTCTCATAAAATGTGACCCAGAATGGAATGCAGGCCAATGGTGACCTGATGTGACCAGTTCTGAGTATAAGGGAGGAAAAAAACACTTATGAAAGATTAAGATGGGAGTAAAGGCAATGAAAAACATAAAAGAATTAATTTTCATCATTTAGTGGAAAGATAAAAAGGAAAATGTTCTCTCTTGTTGAAAGAGGACAAGAAAAGATGAGCTCAGGATTGTCAAAGGTGTAACAGCTGTGAGATTCACATATTCTATTCTTTTAAAATTATCATTTGTCACTAGAATACATCATTAGAACATTCTTGTTCAGTCAGTAGTGCTAAATTATCTACTCAAAGAAAATATAGAATATATATGTTGAATTCTTTCTAGAAACTAAACTCAGATTAGTATGAAGCAAGGCAATGGAAACTTGCACTGCCAAGTAATGTTAAATTCAATGTAATTTCAATTGCTAAAATAGTTTGATAATTTCTTGTGTCTGATGCCAAAACTAATGTAAAACAGCTTTTAGGTAAAAAAATATATATACAATGTTGGGGATGTAGCTCAGTGGTAGAGCACTTGTGTAGCATTTACAAGACACTGAGTTTAATCCTCAGCACCTCAAAAAAAAGTAAATAAAATATATATACAAAAAGTTATTACCATAGAACCAGAATTCCAAAAATGTATAATGTGGCTCAGAAAATAGCTGCCCACAAATGCTAAGACCTTGGCCTAACCCAGCCATATTCTGCATCACACTAATGCCTATTTCAGAATTCCAAACCAGAATCAAAGAACCTGGAAGATCAACTAGTTCAGTTTTCAAATAGATGTCATGATGGCCAAGGGATTTAGCAGAGGCCACACCTGGGGATAGAGGAGGAGAGCAATGGATGAATGCTGGGGACTTCTATGAAATATTTTATTTGTAAAAGATAATGTAGCAAAAACAAAAAAGAAAAGAAGAAACTGAGGTCTATAGTGGGTAACTAATTTACTGAAGTCATATAACTGGTTGGTGGTAGAAATAAGACCAGTATTCATAGTTTCCTGTAATACCAACAATCTTTTCCTGATATTTTTCCTAACTTAACATAAATTATGTTGCTTAGTTTATAAATTCTTATTTTTTAAAGTATCAAACAATAACTACATGCATAATACCTATATTTTCTTTAAAACATTTTAGAGAAAATATTGAAATAAGCTCAGAATGAAACAAAAGATATAATACTATCTACAATTGCTATTGTTCTCACTTAGCTTCTATAAAAATTTGAATGATATTTCCACACTTACAACTTATTGATCACAGGCTGGGATTTAGCCTGTGGTATCAATTTTCAGGTGGTAGAGCGCTGCTCTGCAGTCTCTAAGGTCCTGGGTTTGATTCCCTGCACCACAAAAATGTGAGAAGGATGTGGCAATCCACTCCCCAGGCAATTCTGAAACAATCAGCCATTGCAAACCCTATGAAGGTGGCTACTCAAGGGCACCCAACAACAACAACAACAACAACAACAACAAGACTTACTAATAGTTTAACTAGCATTCTGTAGGCCTGTGGCCATAGCACTGTGGCATCTGATCCATTCAGACCTCTCAAGCTAAGCAGGGTCAGGCCTGGTTAGTACTTGGATGGGAGGCCATCTGGGAACACCAGATATTTTAGGCTTGGGAGAAGGGCCCAGCAACCCACTCCTAAAAGTCAATCAGCCATTGAAAACCCTATGAATAGCAGAGAAACACTGACAATAATGTTTTGCTGGTCATACATAGGGTCACTATGAGTTGGATACCTACTCCAAGGCATCTAACAACAACAGGTATTCTATAGAACATGGTTTAAGAAATATCAGTTGGAGCTGGGCCCTGTGGCATACACCTGTAATCCCAGCAACTCAGGGTAGAGGCAGGAGGATTGCAAGTTCAAGACCAGAGGCAGTCTGCATAATTTAGCAAGACCCTGTCTCAAAAAGTAAAAAATTGGGGCTGAGGGTGCAGCTCAGTGGTCCAGCTCTTGCAAAGCATGTAAGCAAGAGGCCCTGGCTTCAACCACCAATACCAAAAAAAAAAAAAAAAAAAAAAAAAAAAAAAAAAAAAAAAAAAAAAAAAAAAAAAAAAAAAAAAAAAAAAAAAAAGGAAAAGAAAAGAAAAAGAAAAAGGAAGAAAGAAAGAAAGAAATATTGGTTTAATAAGCATTAACAAGATAATTCAGTTGTCCTCTCATCCTTGATTATTGCAACCAGTAAAGAATGGTGCAGGTGAGAAGAAGATCCAAGACCAGGTCAATACATTTAATAGCAATCATTTTATTGAACAGTTTTCTACATTTTTCAGTTAGGCTAACAATTTAATGAATTTTTTAATTTTATAGAATTTATCCACCTACATATACTTGTTATTCCTGTTCTTTTTATGGAAGAAATAAAGAAGTGAGCTTTTTCTCCAAAAATGTATAAAATAATTTTCACTCTTCAACTACTCACCTGTCAGCACTCTTACCTCATCTATAACCACTACCACCACCATCGTCACCATGCTGAGAAAGAGCATCTCAAGTACTGAACTTTCACCCCCAAATGTACATTAAATACATATGCCCATTATGCATATTTTTATCAGGAAATAATAGTTAACAGTTATGTTTTATTGTAATTTATATCTCAGTTCTCACATCAGTTGCCTGTGAGGTTGTTGTTGTTGTTGTTAGGTGCCATCAAGTCAGTATCTGACTCACAGCGACCCTCATAGGGTTTTCAATGGCTGACTGTTTCAGGATTGCCTTGGGAGTGGATTGTCAGGTCCTTCTCCCATTTTTGTGGTGCTGGGAACTGAACTCAGGACCTCAGAGACTGTAGCACAGTGCTCTACCAACTGAGCTAAATCCCAGCCCTGCCTGTGAGGTAGGGACTATTATTCCCATTTTAAAGATGAGGAAACTGACACACAACAGATGCTCAAGAAATATTTGATGAAAAACAATTCATAATTAAGGTGCTGGGAGAAGAACTTAATGTGAATCACCTGTCTATGTAAATCAATTCCCGTATAGCCTGGAGTAGTGGGGATAATATTGGATTTATAGGCAGAATTCTGAGTTTCAGGCATCACTCTCCTTCCAACTATATGCATTATTTTGTACTCAGTAGCCCCTAATGTTAAATAGGGAATATGGTAATTCCTAACTCAAAGAAATAACTAGAATTAAATAACAGTGTCATGTTGTGATACTAGAATATACAAATATTTGTTATTAATGTTAAAGCATAGATTAAGAAATATAAACATATTTCCAAAAACTAATATTTGTAAGCCTCAAATGATTACATCTATGTGGATATTTGTTGTTGTTGTTAGGTGCCATCCAATGGAATCTGACTCATAGCGACCCTATGTACAACAGAGTGAAACACTACCTGACACTGTGCCATGCCCAGCACTACTGTCAGTGGTTCTCTGTTATTCGTAGGGTTTTCAATGGCTGATTGTTTCAGGAGGGGGCTCCTGGGTCCTTTGCCCAAGCCTATAGTACCTAGTATTTAGATCTCAATGTTGTTATTTAATGTATTCCAAACTAACAGCACAAGTGAAATATATACTCACAGAGAAGTTCTTTTTATCAACTGTCAAAAATTCCACAGAATACAAGCTAATGTTATCTTTCATTTCTGATTGATCATAACACCTTTTTCTAGGGCATAATTGACACCAATGATCCCATTCAGACATCCTCAGTGGATTCCTAAATTCCCCTCCTTTGGCTCATGTTCTTTCAGTCATTCTGTTCCAGAAGCCTGGGACATAAATGTTGTTCCCTGTGGTTTCCATGGTGGCAGTTCATGCCCCTTTGTGCTACTATATTTTCTGGAGTCTTAGTCCTGTGTAGAAATTCCAGAAGAGAAATAATATTTTCCATAACCTAACAGGAGATCTTTGGTTTCCACTTCTCCAATCCAAAATATTATATTATGGATCAAATTTCTGGTGGTTGTTTTTATTATTAACAACATCCATAATTGTATCAATTACTATGAAGAGAACAAACACACTTCACATGTTCAATATATGAAATTTTCCCATATGAGAAGTTTGTTATTTATCAAGTTATTTCTAAAATATAATTTGTGTTTGTTAATCTAAAATAATAGTGATTCCAATAATAAAACACACACAAATGAAAACTATTTGTACTTTTCCTAAAACGTATTACTCATATTTTAGGTAAAATATCTCTCTTCATTTCTATTCTATTTAGCATAATATCAATATATATTTTCTTTATATCCATACACTCATTCCACAAATGTTTACTGTCCACTACTTGCCTGGCACTGTGCTAGGTGCTAGGACTGCAGAGAACAAGGGAGAGAATTTCCAGTCTGGAAAGGGCTACAGATAAGCAATCAGCCTCCACAAGCAAAAGACAGGATAGATCATGTCTCTGCTTACTGTATACAAAGAAGTAAACACCCTCTACCACATCCTCACATCACTCTGATGCTCTGCCCAAGCACCTAGGGCCAAATAACCATGGACTGAACTGTCTGCCTTTCCTCCTTGTTCTCTTAAGCATTTGGTCACAATAACAATAAAAGTAATACAGAATACCGCATGTTCTCACTCATATGTGGAAGTGAGATTTACCTTAAAGAAAAAAAAATATATATATATATACACACACACACATACATACATACACACACAATGGTATATTTCTAAGATTGGAAAATACAAGGAGATCTGTCAGGAGTGGGGAGGGGACCAATAGAAGGTGGATGTTGTCGTTTTTGTTAGGTGCTGTGGAGTTGGTATCCAACTCATAGTAACCCTACCTACAACAGATAAAACACTATTTCTGGCTTCTCTGCTATTCATAGGGTTTTCAATGGCTGATTGTTTTTTGGGAATGTGTTGCTGGGTCCTTCTCCCAAGCCTACAGCACCTCGTATTCCCAGGCGGTCTCCCATCCAAGTACTAACCAGACCCGAACCTGCTTAGCTTCCAAGATCTGACCAGATCAGATGCCACAATGGTATGGCTGCAGGCTGGAAGAGGGATAGGGAGGGGGAAAATTGGGAGGGTGAAAAGGAACAACATATGGGAGTAAAGAGGGAATGAACAAGTGCAAAACACAGGATACACAGGATTCTGTGAAAATCCCATAATGAATTTCACTATACTATATGCAATTTTTTAAAATATCATATTATACCTCATAAATATGTACAAATAATCACTACATATAAATCAAATTTTTGTTTTTGTTTTTGTAAAATGCTTAAGGAAATGGAAATATCAACAATCCTGATTTGATAATTGCAGTGTATTTATGAACTGAATTCTTGTTCATACTGAATTATGAACTGAATTACCTACTGTAGAATGGTAAAGTCTGGAGGTGCAGGCTGGAGAAAGCCTAGAATGTTATAAGCAAAGCTAAGTGGGTGATTCTGTTGGGAGCTCAGAAAATCAGAATGCTGACAGAAATATAGATAGTGGAAGCCAATCTCATGAGGTTTTAGATGGGAATAGGGACTCTATCAGGAATTATGCTAGAAGTCATTCATGACACATTTGGGGAAATAATTTGTCTATATTTTGTCTCTGTCTTGATACATTGAGTGATGCTGAATTTAAAAGTAATGGACTAATTAATTTGACAGAGAAATTTCAAGACCGCATAGCATTCAGGCTATGGTATATTTATTGCTGGCTTCTTATAGCAAGATTTACAGTGAAAATTGGAAGCAAAAAGCAGAGACAGATGTGAAAAACATACAGTCTGGCCAGAAAAGAAGTGAGTTCAAAGTTGGAGGACATAGTTGTTAAAGAGATTGCTACCGTTGCTGTTAAGGTGCCCTCAAGTTGAGTGGACTCATTGTGACCCTCATAGCATTTTCAATGGCTGATTGTTTTGGGATTGCTTCAGGGGTGGATTGCCAGTCCTTCTTCCCTTGTTAAAGAGATTAGTGCCACTTAAAAGAAGCCAAGTATTTGGCCCTGGGACAATAGGAAAGATGCCTTAATAGCATCTTAGTAATAAGCCATAGCTCACCAATTGCATGCTGTAGGTTGTAAAGTCGTAAGGTCATTTGAAAGACCCTTTAGATGAGAGAGCCACCAGGGTCCTCTGCTCACACAAGGCTGCCTAAGAAAGTGTTTTCTTGGGCTCACCCACCCAGGCACTCAAAGGCCACTGCAGCCATGGTATTAAGGGGTCCAGTTACTATTCCCACTGGCACCACACCTTAGCATTTAGCAGATATGCAGAATGCAAGAGTTATGGGGTCATGGGGGTGTCCATCTAGATTTCAAAGAAAAGCCCGGGAGGCCAGGCAATGTGTGGCAGGGTCAGGATTTCTTTAGACAACCCCTGAGTGGATCATGCATGGTTGAAGCCTAAGCTGCACTGGAGATCCCAAGATGTAGCAATGCAGGGAACATGGAACATCTGAATAGTTAAGCCACAGGCAATGAGTGGAACCAGCCCAGGTGAGAAGTCATGTGGGCTGCAAATGGCAAGATCATAGGGATGGGGCTGCCCAAACCCATTGGGGCTCAAATCATGATATCATGTGCCCTAGATGCTGACATGTTGCTATAGGACTTAATGTTTGTCCTGCTTGGTTTCAATCCTGCTTTGTCCAGTTCTTGGCTATTCCCTTGTTTCTCCCTTATGTAATGAGAATGTTTGCTGTGTGCCATTGTATATTGGAAGTATATACCTTTGTTTTTGATTTCACAGGAGCTCACAGCTAAAGTTTGACTTGAGTCTCAGAGGAAGATTGGGACTTAGATTTGTGAACAATGTTGGAATGGTTAAGACTTTAGGCACTCTTGCAGATATACCAAATTCATTTATTTTACAAGATAGTCATGAACATTTGGATGCCAGGGGCAGAATGTTATAGTTTGAATATGAAATGCCCTCCAAAGGTTCCTGTTTTGAACACTTGGTCTCCAGCCAGTGGTGTTATTTTGGGAGGTTGTGGAAACTTTAGGAGGTGGACCCTCACTAAAGGAAGGTCAGTGGGGTTGTGCTTTTGAAAGTTATACTAGGACCCCAGCCTACTCTTGTCTCCACTGTAATTCCTGTCCACTAAAAAGTGAAGATGAGCCTCTGCCACATGCTCACACCACTATGATGTCTGGCCCAAGCACATGAGACCCAGTAACCATGGACTGAACCCTCTGAAATGAGCCAAAATAAATCTTCCTGAGAGAGAGAGAGAGAGAGAGAGAGAGAGAGAGAGAGAGAGACAGAGAGAGAGAGAGAGAGAGAGAGAGAGAGAGAGAGAGAGAGAGAAAGGTTAGAGTAAGTACAGAGTACCAGGAAGATTTTATAGGCACAGCAATAGTGAGGAGTGAGTAAAGAGTTCCCCTGTGAATCCTCATGTAGACTTGAAGGTTGAGCAGGAGACAGATAGGTGGATGTAGCCAGACTGCTGAGTGAGCAAGGTAACAGGGGAGGTGGGAAAGAGGAAGGCACAAAGAGCAAGTCCCAAGCTGAGGGAACAATATGCACATAGGCTGGGAAGCAATAGAAAAGGTTAGTTCAAGATGTACTTCAGATTCATTTGGCTCAGCATAGAGTAGAAAGTGGAAGAAGAAGGAGGATCTTGGTAACATAATATATAGCTTTTTATCCAGAAGGCACCACATGTAAAATATATCAAGTGGGAAAAGCTTCATCTTATGTGAATTTAAAACTTGCCAGAAAGAGACTGCAAAGTAGTTAAGGTTGTAAATAGATTGAAGATAACTTCATTAATTCCCAAAGAAGCAGAATTATAACATGAATATAGACTAAGACTCACTTAATAGGATTATTTATTGTTTCTTTTATCCAAATCTAGCCACTAAAAAGAAAATAAAGGAGAACTTAGCCAATTTTTGCAGAACATAATTAAGAGCATAAGAGCTGTGTGAGATTCCTGAACTTTAATATGCATATATAGGAGATAAATTTGGGTAAAATAACACATCCTAAATTGTGACAACTTTTAGTAAAGGACACTAAGCAAATATAAAAATAGGATATATGTGAAATATACTTTGTTAAAATATTTTAATTAACTAACAAAATAACTTGGAATGTGTAAGAAGTTGGTTCCTAAAAATTTTTTTAAAACATTTAAAATTAATGAGTTAACATGAGTGACATAATTACTCAACTTCTTAGAGGGCAAATTGATTGTCCTTAAAATTTAGGGGGAAAAAAATAAAAGCAGAATGGTTATACTGCATGACATATGCCTTGGAGTCCCTGGATCTGCAGCCAGTCCCAGCCTTACCTATCTCCTCTTAAGAAAGAAAACATTCACCAGTGTGCAGACATACTTCCTATCTAACATGCACTATCTGTATATTGTGAAACCTTCTTAGTCCACCTCCATCATTTGCCAAGTCAGGTTATCTCAAGGGACTTTGCCTCATCACTGCCTTTCATACCATTCCTCTGAAAGTGATTTTAGCTCTGCTGGTATCATTTTTTTTTTCCTTTTATTGCAGTGCTTGATGGATCTCAGGACCTTTTGCACCACGGCAAGTGCTCCACACGAATATATCCCCAGCCCTCTTGGAGCATCACTATCCTAAGTATTACCAATTTTCCTGTCACAATCTCACATGCACAAAATCTGACAAGAAGACAACTCCCTGATTTATCAACATGATCAACCCTTTCTGAGCACTTTAACTATTCCTGGCCGAACTAGTCCACCTCTACACCTCTTCCTCTTCCAGAATTCTCCAGATCTCTGCAGATTGCCACCATTCATCCAGGTGCTCAAGGAAACTCCAAGTTAAGAATTATCTTTAATTTATCTCCCATGGCCAATCACGGTCCATGACTTGCCTGCTCTGCCACCAAAATGTATCCCAAATCCTTCTACTTTTGTCTCCAGGGAAAACATCATTTCTTCCCCTAGACCTCTGCAATAGCCAAGAGCTGCAAAACTTCCACTTCTGTTTGTACCTGGAGGGAGGACTCAAGGATTGTGGTCCAACTGGAATTCCTCCACTGTTGTGTCTTTTAAAGATTGGAGTGGTGGAAAGAGCTTAATTTAGGCAGCTCTTCCCTTCACAATCCCATGAAGTTATCTAGGTGTCCATTGAAGTTATCTAGGTGTCACAATCCCATGAAATTATCTAGGTATCCACAGTTGGTCTATGGGACAGACCATTGTCCACCTGCTCCTCTTGCCTTGCCTCACTCATACTTTCCTAGCTTTAAATAAGTGGGCCTTGTGAACCCACCCTGGGATGCTTGACCAAAACATAGTTTCCTGCCTGTGGTTGGGAAAGGGAAGTAGAGTTGAGTCTGGAAACAAGACAAGAGCCAGATTGTGAATGACCTAATAAGCCACTCAAAAGAATTGGGCCCTTTATCCTTCAAGCAATGGGAGTCACAGAAAGTTTCTAAAAAGGGGAACTCACATAACTAGGTGAATAGCTTTTGGTGTGGTAAACAGAAAACTTTTCTAAGTTAAAAAAATGAGATTTTAAGTAAAAGAAAAAAAGATAATTCTGGGGAAGGGCATGGATAGGAATGCCTATGAACTGACAGTTTAATGCTCAAGCCTATGGTTATTAACCAGTGTTCAATACACCTTTTCTTTCCTTTTCCTTTCTATTTTTGTAGCATACCTTTTCTTTGAGTGTTTGTGGGTGATAAAAGAATTCTGAAATAGAGAAGAAACTGTATTGTGACCTATAAGCTCTAAGTAAAACTTTTAGAAAAGGCCCTTACCTTACGCAGCATAGACTGTGGGCCATGAATGGATTTATATAAAAGGAGTTCATTCATGAGAGGGCAAATTAAAGGCCTATACTTCACTTTGTGGGACACTGTTATGTTCTTTGAATGAAAAGCTGTAGATCATATTATCAGTTAATTTCCACAGACTAGGGACTAAGGTGGTATTTAGGGTCTCTGAGACAATGAAGTCATGAAAATGAATCACAGTATGTTTGGAGGCAATATTATTGGTTATAAATGACCATATGTAGTTCACCATATGTAGTTCAACAATAAAGCACAGGCTTAACATGTGTGAGGCCTTGGGTTGGATCCCTAGGACCACAAAATAAATAAATAAATAAATAAATAAATAAATAAATAAAATGAAATGGACGTCCAGAAAATTTGAAATATGGAAAGTAATTTTTTTAATACAATTGTTGTTAGGTGCCTTCGAGTTGGTATCCTACTCATAACAACCCTATGTACAATAGATGAAACACTATTATTAGCACTTCTCTGTTATTCATAGGGTTTTCAATGGCTGATTGCACAGCTAATATATCTGGGCCCAGAATCCAAATGTGACTGCCCCCCAGAATGCATCCCCTTACCCACTACACTATAATGTCTTTTTTTTTTTCAGTGCTGTGGATGAAATGCAGAGCCTCACACATACTAGGCAAGAGCTCTACCACTGAGCCACACACTCAGATCTGTATAGGTTCTTCTATATCAAGTACTATGTTAAGACCAGGAGTAATGTTGTATGCCCATAATTCCAGCATTTAAGAGGCTGAGGCAGGAGGATCTCAAGTTTGAAGTCAGCCTGGGCTACATAGTGAGACTCCGTCTCAAAAAATTAATTAATTCATTAAAACCCATATTAGGTTTTTCTTTCAAAACATATTATAAAGAAAAACTTTGCATATATGTTTAAAATACTATTGCCTAAGGGGCTGGAGTTTGGGGCTGGGATTTAGCTCAGTTGGTAGAGCGCTGCACTGCACTCTCTGAGGTCCTGAGTTCAATTCCCAGCACCACAAATATAGGAGAAGGGTCTGGCAATCCACTCCCAAGGCAATCCCAAAACAGCCATTGAAAACCGTATGAGGGTCGCTATGAGTCAGATATCGACTCGATGGCACCTAACAACAACAACAAGGGACTGGGGTTTAGGTTAGTTGATTGAGTGCTGCTCTGTGCTTTCTAAGGCCCTGGACTCAATCCACAAAAATGGGAGAAGGACACGGCAATCCACTTCTGAAGTTATCCCAAAACAGTTAGCTACTGAAAATCCTATGACTAGCACTGAACAGATAGTGTTAGAATAGTTGGACTATGTTTGATTTGATTATCATATGCTGTCATGATTTGAATTAAAATGTCCCCCATAGGCTCATTTGTTTAAACACTTGGTCCTTAGCTCCTGGCACTATTTTGGAGGGCTGAGGAAACTTTAGGAGGTGGAACCTAAATGGTAGAAGTAAGTCACTGAGGGTGGGCCTTGGAAGGTGATTCCCAGCCCCCAGTTCCAGCTCACTCTCTCTGCTCCTATCCATCATGACATGAAGAGCTCTCACCACATGCTCCTGCTGCCATGGACTGAGCTCCTCTGCCCTCCCTGCTAACATGGACTGACCTCTGAAACTATCAGCCAAAATAAGCCTTTCCTTCCTTAAGTTGCTCCTGTCAGGTATTTGGGCCATAGAATTGCAAAAATAACTGATAAGTATGCTATTTTAATGTTTATTGTTTTATGATTTAAGAACTTTTGCAGGACTAAGGATGTAGGTAAGTTGTAAAGGATTTGCCTAGAATGCACAGAGTCTTGGGTTAAATCCCCAGCACCACACCCACACCCACCAACACACACTATATTATATATATTATAGTGTGTGTGTGATATATATATATACATATGTATAATATAGTGTGTTTATTCCATATACATGTGTGTATGTGTGTATGTGTGTGTATAACACCTCTGATATATAGGTCACAATGGTAACAGTTGCCTACTTTATTTTTTCAGAAATTTAGAGGTCACTTTTGCCTCTACCAAACCAATTAAAACCATCAACCCTTCACCTAAGCCATGTATCTGATGGGTGACTTTTTGATGTCTGAGGGCAAAAACTGCACCCTCAGGTTATGCTAACACTGCCATTTACTGAACATGTCCTATGAAGAGCCATGAAATTTGTTCATGTGCACTACTGATAACTTCACTTTTCCTTACTTCTTGTCACCTTTCCCACATTTCAGGTCTCCTTATTTCCTTATTCCATGAATATCCCTCAACCCTACTCTGAAGAAGGTGGATTTGAGGCTTGTTTCCTGTCTCCAGGATTGGCACCCTATGAATAAACTCTCTTTTTTGAATCTTGTCACTTCAGGGATTATGGTACTGTGTGGAGCAAAACAGGCCTGGTTTGGTAACAGTATGTCAACATTTCTAGATGTGGTAAAGAAAGCAGTTCTCTTGAAAGAGAATGACGAGCAGCTCCAGAAGAGTTTTCTATTCTCAGAAGACACCAAAACTGAGACAGAGAGATGATAAAGTATTTAGGGCGTCATTCCTGGTGCAAGATTCTCTACAATGTTAATAGACAGGCTCTCAAGTTATTTTAGAACCATAATACTTTCAGTTTCCACAGGTGTGGAGAGAAGGAAAATATGTCTTAAGCTACATTAAAGAGGGGGTATACAGTATTCTTTGTGTACCTACAAAAAAATCTCATTTTAATAGTAACTGAGAAAAATCCATTTCTAAAGAGCAGTTAAAAAAACAACCCTTACTATGAAGTAATCTGTCAACCTCACAAATTCCAAGTTGAATAATTAACATTCATAAAGTGTTCTTAGAGGAAAATCACTTAGGAGCCCTGAGTATTACTGTCTAATTAATAATTTCCCAGACTTTACACAATTAGAAATCATAGATTCAGAATTAATATGCCTGGCATGAAATCAAACTTCTGCTCTCATCTCCATATCTGGTGGTGCTTGTAGTGTGCTAATGCCTTCAAAATGCAGGAAACAATCATATATATATATATATATATATATATATATATATATATATTAGGTTTTAGTAGTTCTCTAGTGCCTGCAGCTATAGCCCTGTGGCATCCAATCCCATCAGATCTCGGAAGCTAAGCAGGGTCGGGCCTGGTTATTACCTGGATGGGAGACCTCCTGGGAACACCAGAAGCTGTAGGCTTGGGAGAAGGACCTGGCAACCCCCTCCCAAAAATCAATCTGCCATTGATGATATGATTTTATACTTGAAAGACCCCAAAACCTCAATCAAAAAACTTCTGGATCTAATTAACTCCTTCAGCAAAGTCGCATGCTACAAAATTAACATACAAAAATCAATAGCCTTTCTTTATACCAATTCCAAACAAGAAGAGAAGGAAATTTCAGGAAAGATACCATTCATGATAACCCACCAGAAGATTAAATACCTTGGACTCAATCTAACCAAAGACCCTTCAGAACTCTACAAAGAAAATTTCAAAATATTAAAGAAAGAAATAGCAGAGGACACTAAAAAATGGAAAGACTTCCCCTGCTCCTGGAGAGGGAGAATTAATATTGTAAAAATGGCTATCCTACCAAAAGCAATCTATAGATTTAATGCAATACCCATTAAAATTCCACTTACTGACTTTACAGAAATAGAAAAAATGATCCAAAAATTCATATGGAACCACAAAAGACCATGTATAGCCAAAACACTTTTAAGCTGCAAATCTAATGCAGGGGGAATCACAATCCCTGACTTCAAACTTTACTACAAGGCAGTGGTTGCAAAAACAGCTTGGTACTGCCACAAAAATAGGCCCGAAGACATCTGGAACAGAATAGAAGACCCAGATATACCTCAACACACCTATAGCCACCTTATCTTCAATAAAGGAGCAAAGCAAGTAAACTGGAAAAAGGACAGCCTCTTCAACAAATGGTGCTGGGAAACATGGTCATCCACATGCAAAAAAATGAAAGTGGATCCGCATCTCTCAATATACACGAGAGTTAACTCAAAATGGATAAAAGATCTCAACATAAAACCTGAAGTTTATAGAAGGCAAGATAGGCAATACACTCCATCATATAGGCATTGGAAAAGATTTCCTTAATAGGACCCAATTGCTCAAGAAATTGCAACAAGAATAGATTAATGGGACCACATCAAATTAAGAAGCTTCTGCACAGCAAAAGAAACAATAAACAGAGTCAAGGAAACCTCCACAGAATGGGAAAAAATCTTCACGTTTTATACATCTGACAAAGGTCTAATTACTAGACTTTATGAGGAACTCAAGAAAAAAAAACCCAAAAACTAAACAACCCAATACACAAATGGGCAAAGGAACTGAGTAGACAGTTCTCAAATGAGGAGGTCCATAAAGCCATGAAACACATGAAAAAGTGCTCAACATCCCTAGCCATTAGGGAAATGCAAATCAAAACAATGCTGAGATTTCACCTTACACCAGTAAGAATGGCCAAGATCAATAAAACAAACAACAACAAATGCTGGCGAGGTTGCGGGGAAAAAGGAACACTTTTACATTGTTGGTGGAGCTGTAAATTGGTGCAACCACTATGGAAATCAATATGGAGGTACCTCAAAAAACTAAAAATAGATCTACCATATGACCCAGCTATAACACTATTGGGAATTTACCCAAAAGGAGATGGGTCATCATACCACAGAGACACCTGCATCTCCATGTTCAATGCAGTGCTTTTCACAA